>PVJH01003806.1:0-136036 GCA_004026705.1 Nesogale talazaci | reverse complement strand
TGTCCCCTTCCCCACCCCCTTCAAACGCTCTTTTACTGGGAAACCACTGTTGATGCTTCAACTTGAACAAAATGCTGCTGTCAGAATTTCATTCCCACTAAGTGGCCTCAGCATGTCACTATTTTCCTCTGGGAACTGCAATGGCTCCCTGTCAAACACCAAATTGATTTTAAAATTGCGTGCATGACTGCTGAGCCCGCGCGTTTGGAAACTGGGCATTTCCCCTGCCTGTGTCTACAGGGGAGTCTCTGGCAGTGGCTATGAAACACACTCAGGTCCTGAGCCAACCTCAGAGAGGTGAAAAGTTTTCCTTGGTATTTTGCCTATTTTTAAAGCATATATATATATATGCTTTAAAGTATATATATATATATACACACACACACATTTTAATTGTTGAAAATATCAAGGAGTATGGACTAAGAAGAAAGATAATGATGTCACATTTTTAATCTCACGAATATGGCTTCTCCTTCACATGGTGGCTTGCATCATACCAAGGAAGGTGGCAGATGACTGAGTTGGTCACTGCCGGTGTGGGTATGTATGTTAAAATTACCGCCTGGGAAACATGCTGGAAGAGTAAGTGGTACCTGGCCCTCAGGATGTGGGACAGAGGACAAGGAAGGACATGCTTGATGGAGACTAGAAGAGAAACAATTCCGATAGGAAACCACCAAGTTCAGGTAGGGGCTGACACTCAAACATATGACCCACAAGTCTAGGCTGACTCATCCCCACCCTGCAGGGAGGGTGGGACTGTGCTGCTTGTCTCCATAGCTGTCACTACTTACACAAGTAGAAAGCTTCCACTATTTCTCTGGGAGCTGCTGAACATTTAAATGTACTGATGGTATAGCAAGCGGTTCAAGCCTCCACCCATAGCCACCAGCACTCCCTGAGTGGTTGTCATGGGCCATGTGGCTAGTCGGGACTCATTCAAACCTGACGTACAACAGAGCAATACTCACAGCTATTCCCATGCCAGAGCCCATTGTGGAAGTCCCTGTGTTAACTGTATCTTGCTGAGGTCCTCTGTTTTTGCCCTGTCCCTGTGATGATAATAACTGTGGCAGTGATCCCTGGCACCTATAAGGCTTCCTATGGATGTATCCTGGCTGTGGGGGAAATTGTCCCTTCCAGCATGTATAATTGTGGTATTTAGACTCACCTATTTTCCAGAATACACACACGACGCTGGGTGCCATTATATTATCTTCTAATTTGCTTCCTTTTAAGCTAGAAGTGGTGGGTATGCAAGAGTATTTGGATGTCTGAACAATGTGTTTAAATAAAACATACTGCCATTGAGGCTACCTCATAGCCATCCCAGTGGGTCAAAGTAGAACTGCCCATAGCCATTCTCAGGCTGTCATCTTCATGGGTGCAGATGATCACGCCTTCCCCCTGATAGCAGTGATTATTTCCACCATTGTGCCACCAGTGCTCCAGAGGTAAAAGATGGGTTAACTTCAATAATAATAGCATGTATATACACATATATATGACTTTTGATAGTTCCAAATTCTTATCTCTTTCTTGCTCTCTACTTCAGAAAGCTCTCCTTACCCTTTAGACAAGGAGTGCTACTCCTTATGTACTGCTTTATCACAATAAAAACCCAGACACACGTCCTTCTTGGTTCACTCATGCCATTTTGCACTTTATTAGAACAAATGCTTGTGTGTGTGTGTGATGGAGTGTAGATCCAATGGCCATCTATAGACAATTGAGAATTGAGTCCATCAGGGTGCACCATAGCACCAAAGAAACACACAAATTTCCTCTAGTTCTTTGGTGGTTCTTCACTCCACTATCATGACATCAATTCTACCTTACAAATTGAGTTGGATCAGAACATGCACACTGCCACAGATAAGAGCCCACAACACAGGGAATCCAGGATTGATAAACTTCTCACGGCCAACATGGAGAGTAGAGATACAGGCAGATTAGAAGATGGTTGAGGAGAAAGGGTAAATTGATCACAAGTATCATACTAGAGCCTCAGAAAAGTGGGTAAGGGGTGACAAAGAATGATGTAAGATATGGAAAAAATAATCTACAACTCATCAAGGGCTCATGAGGGAGGTTGCTCAAGGGAGAGAGGGGGAAATGGGAAGCTGATATCAGGAGCTTGAGCAGGAAGAGAAGGTTTTGAAAATGATGATGGCAGTGTATGTGCAAATGTGCTTGACATATTGGAAGAATGTATTGCTTGTGATAAGAGATGTGAGAGCTCCCAATAAAAGCCTATATTTCAAAGTTACAGCATCAGAAACACACAGGGGGACAAGTTCTACCCTGTCCTGGGTGGTCACTGTGGGTTGCCATCACCTCATTGGCAGTGACTTGTTGCTGGTAGTGGTATCTGTGAAAGGAATATGGTTGTGTGTGTGAGTAACCATTGCATAACCAACCACAAAGTCAGCATGTCAAATCAACCAGATTCTTTGTGGGAGAAAGATGAGCAAATATTTACAACCTACAAAACATGTATAAACTCACCATGAGTTGGGATTTACTTGATGACAATGTTACCAGTAGTCCTTGCTGTCATTGATGTTGACATTGGGATCAAATTTGGTTTGTTGGTTCACTTATTTTCACAGTGTGATGAGAGCAAGGACACACACACACACACACATACACACAAAGAAAACACAGACACACACGTCCAGACAATGAATAGAAAAGAACACATGTAGTTTGAACATCAAAAGGGACTATTCTCAATTCCGCAATTGTAGTGACTTTGGTATTGACTCAGATAACATTTCAAAGCAAATTGTTTTGTCATGATTTGTAAAAGAAAAAAATATGCATATAATGCTCTTATAGCTCTTATCACAATACATACATACATACATAGTGTCAGGCACCATTGTTACCGACCTCATTTTCAAAGCTTTTTCCTTCCACTTGAGCCCTTGGTATCAGCTCGTTTCTCCCTCCCCCAACCTTCCCTCCTTTGCAAAGCTATGATCATTTATAACTTTTTTTCATGGACTGCAAAAACCACTCTCTCGCTTCACCCACTTTTGTTCACCATCTCACTGGGAGAGAATTACAGGGAGAACATTGTGATCAGATCCCCCTTTCTTCCCCTACCTTCCCCATCCCCTCCTGGTATCACTACATTCATTATTGTTCTTGAGGTATTTATCTGTCCTGGATTTCCTGTGTTTCGAGCTCTTATCTGCAGTTATGTACTTGCTTTGATCTAGTTGTATTTGAGGTCATGGTTGTGGAGGTGGGGGAGGAAGCATTAAAGGACTAGAAGAATGTTGTCTGCTTGGTCAATGCTATACTGTACCCAGATCGATCATTTCTTCCTTGTATCCCTTCTTTAAGGGGATGTCCAATTGTCTACTCATGGTTTTGCACTCTGTCCTCCACCTCATTCACATTTATATGATTCTTTTCTTGGCCTTTGATGTCTGATTCCATTGACACCTTGAGATCACAAAGGCTGGTGTGCTTCTTCCTTGTGGGCTTTGTTGCTTCTTAACTAGATGGCTGTTTGTTTATCTTCAAGCTGTTAAGGCCCCTGAGGCTCTATCTTTTGATAGCTGGGTACTATCAGCTTTCTTTACCACATTTGCTTAGACACACATTTTGTTTTCAGTGAACATGTCAAGGAAGGTGAGCATCATAGAATGCCAGGTTACTAGAACATATATATAGTTCTTGCTTTGAGGGAGTATTTGAATGGAAGCTCAAGTCAACTTTCTACCTTAATACTAAATATATGTGCATAAATATATTTCCTTATTGTTATCTGAAATATATTTACATATGTACATGTCTGAATTTAAACCACTGTAAATGTCCTTTGCCTCCTAGTTCTTTTCTCTATTTCTTTTTACTTTCCTCTGTTCCCATTATCATGTTTGATCTTCATTTGGGTTTCAGTAATTCTTCTTGGCTACATTGCCCTTAATCAAGCCCCACCAGCCATGTGGTTCCCCTGTCCCTGGGTTTGATGACACCCGCTTTGTGTAAAGATAACTATAGCAAGACATAGGAAGTACGGTAAATGTTTTTGTGATTTTGTTAATTGGCAATAGGCATGCTCAGTGAAGGACAAAGACTATTTGAAATTTTGTATCTTTTAAGAAATATATATTATTGAGGGTTTTTACAGCTCTTATCACAATCCATATATCCATTCATTGTGTCAAGCATAGTCGCACATATGTTGCCACCATAATTTTCAAAGCATTTTCTTTCTTTCTAAGCCCTTTGAATCAGCTCATTTACAACCGCATCCCACCCTCCCAAAATAGAATTTTGAAGTTTTGTACCTTACCTAAAGAGGTAGGGTTAAAACCTTCTGTGAGGTTTATTAATGGGTGACCAATTAACTTTGCTACAGTAACTATAACCTCTGTCATATGTCCTTATCATAAATTTTACTTGAAAATATGCATATAACCAGTTGGTTTATCAGATGGAATAATTGGGAAAAGATATCAACACAGAGGAATACATTTTGAATAAGTAAACATATTTTTCCTTTTCCACCACTTCCCCTATGGAATGAAGATGGACTTTTCCAACACATCCAGTCATAGAAATATTTAGAGTCTAGAGTCTTCAGAAGAGTTACTCTACTCGTGTTTCAGATAAATGTCTATTCAGATACTGGGATTTATGCCTTCTGAACATCCTCAGTAGTAGAAGAGACATTGCAGATCTGTTTCTGAGGAAGGAAATGTGATATTGAAGTCAAAAAATGCATTGTAAATTTATTAGTAGTAGATATTTTTTCTGCTTAATTTTCAAGTTGTTGTTTCCTGAGTATCACCCATAAATAGACAAATGTGTGCACTTGAGGCATGACATTGTGACAGCAGACCTCATTTTAAGGAAAATTTGGTCCTTTGGTTAGACACGATTAGAAATAGATATGATCACTATTACTGAAGTGTGTATGTGGTACTTAATCATTATCATCTGAAATATTTAGTTGCTTTAGTTCATTCACAATTCTTTATATAACATCTTTAGCTCCTTTCTATATAACTCTGTGCTTTCATCATTTGTTTTTCACTCTTTCCAGTGTGGCTACATTACACTACTCATAACAAGTCTATGTTCTCAATGTCTCTGGGTATAGATCAATTTCAATTATAATTTAAGGTCATAGAAAATTACTTCATAACTTAGAGCCTCCGTTTCTTCATTTGAATGTCTAAATAAATTCTAATAATTAAGGGACACATGTATTTTGCCCATCGGAAAAATTACCAAGTATCAGTGGTATACAAAAACATGTTTTGTGTATGTGTATGTGTTGTTGACATTGCTATTATCCAAACATTTGTGAATGAGCTCAGGGACTGATGGAAGTGGGCCTGAGATTCCTTCTGTGCAATCGTCCATTTCTCTAGGTTCATTGATGTCTTCTTTGTGTTGGGTAAGTCATTCTTGCATTCAAAATTATCTTCCTATATGAAGCATACCAACAACAACCAGAGGAAATTTGTACTTTCACAGACTTTTGACTTGCCTGTGAGGCAAGATATATACATAAGTTTAATAAGGATATACAACTCTCTAATCATTAATCTGTAATGTTTAAAATTGAATATTTTATTGGTAAAATGTTTGAGATCGCCTAGTTCTTGCGTTCTATAAATCTACTATTTAGAGATGCAATGAGAGAATTAGTCCATTAAATTTATTTTCTTTCAGCTTAGAAGTAGACAAATCAAATTAAAGGCTCAATAAATCCATTTGAAACTCACAAATAAGAATTAGTTGTACTACCATGCTTATTGATTTAGCAGTTGTTTTTAAATACTTAGACATTTTTAGTCTATCATAGATTGCCTTGCAAACACATGAGAATGAACACTTTGAAGCAGTGAGGAAGGAAAGAATTTGAGAGGAGAAAGAGCACAATCCAGAATTATACCAACAACAAATCTTTCTGATAGTTTTAATGGAAGAGAAGAGTTCTTCATCTTAAAAGTGTTTGGTTATTGGAGGAAGCTAAAGTAATGTATATTATTAATGAAAGTCTGAATTGTTGGGAATTTCTTGAACGGTCCATTTGGCCCGTAAAGAAATACATTGCTTGTATTTTTAGATAGTTTTATTGTTAAAAGTAAGTGAAAGAATTAAAGTAATTTTAAAGGTTGATATATTTTAGTTCCTTTTTTATTTACAGTTAGGGTTAATAAATGATCAATATTTACTTATTTGAAGAAATCCTACTTAGGAAGCCACACTCTTTTTCTAAACCTTTACAATAAAAAGTTCTAATTCAAATATCTATACTTGTTCTGCTATTTGAATATGCCTTGTATCTCTTTTTTTGTGCTTCACGCTTCAATATTGATTTCTTGTTTAGATTTCTCTTTCCCAAATACTTTCCCTTAATTTTCAATGCAAAGATAGCATTTTTTGTCAATATTTTTGTGGTGGCATATGATGATAAGTAGCTATATACACACATACAAACAAATGCACTGTGATGAGAAAGAACCTTCGCAGGTGATGCCACTGGATGCACTAACTTAGAGGAAGTTGCTCCATGTTCACCCAAGGAGGAAAATAATTATTGCAAAAGTTCCACCCAACAGAGCTTTTTTCAGTTTTTGTTTTGCTTTGATGAGGGGGTGGTAATCCTCTCATATATATATATATATATATATATATATATATATATACTTTAGTTTTCATCCCTATTTCTACAAGGCAATCCTTATCAAAATAGAATAGGCTGAAGTATCTACTACAGAAATCAATTTATAAATAAATACATATGAAGCATAAAACCAAAAACTACAGTGAACTGAATTGTATCAAACTTCAAAATTTCTTGAATTCACAAACTGCAGTTTTTCTGATATGCATAATTAGTTATCGCAGACTGTGAAATGTGTAATATGCACATTCTTACAAATCAATAATAGCATAATTAATAATTCATTAAGGTATAAAAAAGTAATGAACAATTCATACAAAACATACATATAATGGTCAAAGTATAAATTTAATTAACAGTAAAAAATATAAAGCAAGATGTACTTATACTGGGTGGGGGGAATATAACTGTATTAAATACTCTGAGGGCAACACATAAGGAAATGTTATTTTGGTATCATATGAATCAGTCATTAGTTTGAGACTGAGCTGTTATTCCTAGGTTCCCTTGAATCTGCTCGACTCTTTATACACAGAACAAAGCAATGCCCACTCCTGCATCAATCTCCCTGTCTTCTCTCATTGGAGGCATTCATTGCTGTAGCCACTATGGCAATTCACCTCAGCCGGTCTTCCTGTTTCTCCAGCTCTCTACTGGACCAATCCTGATTCCATTGGCCAGGATCCCTGGTGTTGTCAGGGTTACATGCAGGGCTCCTAACCACAAAAGGAGCAGTCCAAAAACACCAGTAAAGAGTTTCAGTCTTGGAAACCCACAGTACAGTCCTAACTCCAGGTCTCTGCACATCTCATTATAATGTTTTCATTTTTGCCACAAGCTGTTCCATGGGATGTTGTGTTCAGCTGTTTCATTTCATTCACTTTAGCAAATTAACTATCCCCAGCTAGTCTCAGAGTCTCTTCTGACAGCTACATAGGTTTTTAAAATGTCTTTCCTATAATTTTAAATTACACATATCTTTCTTCATGGGCAGTATTCTTGGTGTCACCTTTAAATGCATCAGGCATCCTCTCAGTAATGTGTAATAATACATCAAGTCTGTGTTAGAAATGCTCTCAAAATTCAAGTGGTGGGACTGAGCCCTGGTGGTGTAGTGGTTGAGTGCGGGACTGCGGTCCACGGGCTTGGCAGTCAAATCCACCAGCAGCTCTCCAGGAGCAAGGCTGGGTAGCTCCCACGACCACCAGAGGACAGTGACGCTCACCCCAAGAAAGCAAAACAAAACAAAAAATTCAAGTGGTATATAATCAAGGTTTGATTGTGAATCTGATGGACTTTGCTTTACGTTTCTTCCATTTCAGCCTGAACTGACATGTGGACAATTGATGCTCTGTTCCAAAGTAGGCCCTGGGTTTTGGTTTTTTCATTTGTTTGTTTGTTTTGATGATGACTTTGAGCATCAATATGGTCTCTTTTCATCAATATAATCATTTGGATTCCTGAATATTCCATCTAGCAAATTCAACTAATATGGTAATGATTTGTGTTGTGGAAAGGTATTTGATTTGTTTTTGTTTTGGGGGGCATCACTGCCCTCAAGTCTTGCTCCTGGAGAGCCGCTGTTGGATTTGAACTGGCAGCCCAGTGGGCTGTAGTCCCACGCACATCCACTATGCCACTGGGGCTCAGCATGGAAAAGTATTTGAAATGAAGAAGTCATTGGTCTTGCGAAATTTTATCATGAGATCTTCTGCTGAGCTTTTATTAACGTGGTCATATTTTTCAGCAACTTTGTCCTTCCTTCATGTTTTCAGGTTTTTTTGCATTTTAATTACTAGTAATTCTCAATGCACCTTGATTGCATATTAGATCAATTTCAGAATATAGAATTTGGTCCATGTTTTCAATTTCTTCAGCATCAATTTTAGAGTTTGGTGTATATGCATTTTAGTAGCAATCATCTTAACTGCTCTTCATTTTAGACATATGTATACTTTGTATTTGAGTTAAAACTTAAAATGTTCTTTTGTAGTTGTTGATTTTTGAAAATAGATAAGACTTCATTTTCATTCACTTTGTCATTCCTGGCATTGATAAACATAGGATAGTCCAACTCAAAATAGTCCACACTGTGTCTTCTCAACTAATGCCTGAGATCATGCTTTTTATGCATTCCTTCTCCTTTTTGACAATGTCCAATGTTCCTTCAGTCATACTTTGTACATTCCATAATCTGACTATTACTCTATTTCTGGAGCTTTTTCTTCCCATTTTGAGATGTGCCACATGAACATTCACTGACCCAGAAAGCTTTGTTCCATCGAAGTCACTAAGTTCATCTACTTTGAGGAACTAGCTTTCCGTCAATCACACACTGAGTGCTATATCAAACAATGTTCATTCCTCTTCATAAGAGTTTCAGTGATGAATTTAACAGAAATTAGCTATCACTTCTTTTTTGCAGGCATTCTCTAGAGAAGCAAACCAAGTGATACTTACATATGTCTATCAAAACACACACACACACACACACACAATCTCACTGTCCTGGAGTCCATTCAAGCTCCGAATGACCCTGTGAGACAGATTAGAGTTGTCCCTGAGGGTTTCTGGGACTCATAATATTTGCAGAAGGAGAAAGTTTTATCTTCCTCCCAAAGAGCAGCTGGTGGTTGGTTTCTGCTGATCTTGTTATTAGCATCCTAACCATAGCCCACTTCCCCACTGGAACTGCTCATCTATGTCTTTGCATCAAAAAAATTGCTCACACAGTCGTAGAAACAATCACAGCCCAGGCAATGGGTCTGAGGTTAAGCTGGAAGCTTCTCCTGATTCAAGTAGTTGTGGGGTTGAGGAACCCAAGGTGCGTAGGAAGATCCCAAGCTGATGACTAGAGTAGCTTATGAATCCATGGTCAGCAGCTCAGATGCAAGATCTCTGAAGTTCAAGTCACTGAAGTTTCATGAGCTGCATGCAGGATAGAGAACCAATAAAAACAAGTTCTTGCACAATGCCCATTATATTGGATGCAAACTCCACCCACCTCTGGCTGAGAAAACACCTTTTCAATTGTTTCCATCATGTCTTTGGTCTGTGCAAACCTGTTGTCCTCTAAGGGTATCCCCTTGTGGAGACTTACAACAACTTACCAGCAATGATTACACTGTGATATGTTGGGTTATTAAGTGTTAACTGCCAAATCACTGAGAACCTTGACCCAGTCAATGGGAGATAAATCTGAAAGCTCTGCTATAACCTGTCTTCCACAGGTGGCACTGCTGATTTTTGAAATATGAGTGGAATAGGTTCCTGGATCACAGCCACTCTCAGGTCATCATTAATTCACACACACACACACACACACACACACACCTGTTTTGCTTTTTAAAGAGTTGTCAAGTTGGTTCTTGCTATTAGTGGCCCACATACAGCAGAGGTCATGGTTCTGCACCATCCTCCCTGTCATTCCTGTGTCTGAATCTTCACTGTAGCCTCTGTGCACCTCTACCTAGTTGAGGTTCTTCCTAATTTTTATGCAGACTTTATCAGACTAAGCATCATGTTCTTTTCTGGAGGTGGGCCCCTTCTGATAGTTTGTTAAGAGTTTCAACAGAATGGGAAAGGGAGTTGTAACTGATTTCTATTTGATTACAGTGGAACTAAAGTCAACCATTATCTGTTTGTCAACCCTCCAAGCTTAAAGAATTCTTCCAGTAAAAGAACAGGTTAAAAATATACTAATCCCTTCTCTTTTGCATATAAAGTAAAGAACATCCCTAGAATATAAAAATTTATTTTTCCAATTGTCATGCAATAAAATCTTGTAAACTTACTTGAAGTTACTAAATCTTTTTTTAAGCGGTTTTATTTTTTCCCTACTGGATGGATTGTATCCTGCACATCTTTTCATTTGGTTAAGTCAATATCCATTCATTTTTCAGAGGATCAGAACAGAAATCACCATCCAACAACAGAAAATCAGAGAAGCATATGAAACACAAAATTGAATCTCATGAGAGACAGAAGGAACAATTACAGTAAAATCACTTTAAAGCAGTTTTAAGAAGCCAGTCTCTCCAAGCATATTAGGGAAAATCTTCTGACAAAAATCTATATTTTTCAAATCAACAAGAAATACAAATAGCAAGAAATGAATGAAAAGATATATAATAATGTAACTTAAAATGTAATTGTATTTGTGTATCCTATTGTGGACTTTAATGGTATCTATATGTTATATTTCTTTTGTTACTGTCAAGAATGTTATTTTTAATGTACTTACAAATGTAATATTATAAATTTTTCATGTCAGTTGCATACCAAAATCTGGCCTTTCTCATGTTCTGTCACCCCTATTTACTTTTTCCCTATGACAAATGTTATTTGTTATTTAAGGGACTGTTAGGAGTTCTAAGAAACTGAAATAGATGAATGAAATGATATATCATTAACTTGAATTACTTAGTAGCATGTCAAAATGTTCATCTAGGGTGAGTGGCACAATCCAAGGATTTAATACTTGTAAAATTACTCTGGAATTTGGGAACATATATTTTATTTGAAAGTATATGTATGCAATCAGATTTGCCTAAAGGAATACAATTCCTTTGCTAAAGAAATGGTACTTGACACGTGTTATAATTAACCAATTCTCTCATTGAATGAAAAAATTTTATCTAGAGCTCTATATCCATTCACTAAAGTTGACCTATTTAACATTTAATTTGCACTTTTTCTATTTAAGTGAGGACATAAGTGAACATGCTGTGTTGTTGCCTCAAAAAAGTTTGGCTAGAAAGGGAACACGTGCTTAGCTCCTGTTGGTTTTCAAATGGTCGCACAAAGAACAGTGACTTTTTTGACAGATGTTTGTCAATCCTCACCACACAGGTTGAGCTGGTTGAAAAATGTTTTACTTGCACTTCATCCATGATTAGGAATTCTTAGAAAGGAAAACACTCTCAAATCCAGCAATGTTCATTACACTAAGTACGTAGTAACATTCATGATAGAATGACCTGATGTAGATGTTATTCACTTATGCATGCACGTGTCATGAAACACGGTCCCCTAGGACAGAGTTATCTGTGACTTTTGACTTCAGCATCCAACTGAAACCGTGGGGTAAAGTGTGCATTTCCTGACCACCTAGGAGAGAATGTGTCTCAAAATGGTTAATAAGATGTTATTACTAGGCTGAGCCCCGGTGGTGTAGTGGTTGTGCGCGGGACTGCATCCCACTGGGATGGAGGTGCAATTCCGGCTCCCAGGAGCAAAGGCTGGGCCTCCTACTCCCACCACCTGAGGGCAGTGATGCCTAAAAAAAAATTTATAAAAAAAGATGTTACTACTACCAAAATGAGGGGAGTTATTATCATTGTATTGGTTGGTTGATCAGGCCATATGTTTTTATCACTTATTCCTGACACTAAACTTTAAGAATATATGCAAACTAAGAGCAACTCAATGCACACTGATCAAGACCACTGGATTACTGATATAGCACGTGAAGAATGACAAAAACAATATAGAAACTTAGTGGAGAGGCGGGATAAAAAGACACTCAAGATAGAAGAGCTGTTTCAATTTTAAATAAATTATTTCATACTCTTCAAATATAACCTAGAGTCCATTACTGGGAGTTGTAATCTCAGTTTTAAGAGAGTGCACTTCATAAAGATAATGTACAAGGGTACCTAGAAATATGGGATTCCCAATCATTTGAGATGGTCACGGAATAAACTTTGGTCATATGGTTTGGACAGAAAAATTTAGTCAATTGTTGCTGGAATAAGGATATCTATCTATTCTTGAGATCTTCTTGCAGGTAAAGTAGGACATACTCAAGCTCATATCTCAGATCTTGTAAAGTATACATTTATTAAATTAAAATATTTGAGAAATCAAAATAATATTCTCCATATATTGATTGAGGAAACATGATACATTATTATAACTTCGTTCTGACATGATTCTGGAACATTGATATAATGATTCCAACCTTGAAGGTGCAAATAGCTCACTTAAAGGTTTTCTTTTGTCTTGAAAACACAATATTCCTTGAAACAAATATATCACTCATTTTTGCTTTCCCTACCATGCAGCCAGCCCTTCTTTGTAACATGGCCCTAAGTAACTGGGAACTAGGGAATCAATGACCTTCCTTGAAAACATGCTATAGGTTTTATAGGTTTGAAAACAGGCTATAGTTTTTTGACTACTTCAACGTGAATCTTAACCCAAAGTATTCCCACCTGAAATAGGTGACACTCAACAAAGAAAGAGAGGTGAAAACAAACCATCCCATGAACAAAAGATAATGTGAATGTTCTTTCCATCCTCCATAGTGAAATTAAAGACTTTTGCTAAATTCACAATCCCATTTTATTATACACATCTCTTAACTTGAATTTTCATTCAGATTTTAACAGGAAAGAGTGCTAAGAAAAGCCACATGACCCAACGTGCTCACAGATCTCCAAGAGCTTTCATTTTTTCATGCAGGGAAATGTTGACCTTTTTTCCATGTGTCCGTGAACTCAGCATTTAAAGGAAAACATTTGCTTACAACAAAAATCAGGTGTGAGTATAAACAAGAAGTGTAAGCATATGGAAGCAATATACAAAGCATTTCTCTTGACTTTCAACAAATAGTCTATGGCTCAGCTATAAACAGAAAAAGTGTTTACAGTGACTTTTACAAAAAAAAAGAATATGGGTCAGTAAATAAATGAGAATTATATAGGAAGTGCTATAAACATAAATGCAAATGAAATGTTTCTGTCGTGGTTCTGCCTGGCATAAAAGTTTTATTTTGAATTCACATTTGCTTTTTTATTGACTAATGATCTGCAAGGATGTCTATCATCGATATGTTCTTCACTTAGCACCACTGTCCCTGCTGCATCAACCTGGCGGCCTTCCTCAGTTCTTTGTGTATGGAGGACCAGTTGGAATACTTGATCTATGAATAATGGGAGTGATTTTGTGGAAAGCGAATAAAATGGAAGGAAAACCATCCCATTCCATTGTGAACTAACCATTAATTTTGATTGTAAAACGTTTCCCATTTAACCTTAGTTAGAATACTAAAATAGGCATATGTGCAGAAACCTAGGAAAAGGTTTTACTATCAAAGTTTTGCTGTCTTTCAAGTCTCATATCTGTTTGTCTTGTGATGTTTGTGTGTGTGTGTGTGTGTGTGTGTGAGAGAGAGAGAGAGAGAGAGAGAGAGAATATTTGGCAATTCCTTTAAATGGAAATTCATGAACATTTCCCTAGATTTTAAAAATGTTTTTACATTTCATCAATTTCTAGCAGTGATAGTAGTATTTTTTTTAAAAAATGTATTGGGGGCTCATACAATGCTATCACAATCCATATAAAAGTTCACTGTGTCAGCACATTTGTTCATCCCTTGCTTCATAATTCTCAAAGCATTTGCTTTATATTTAAGTCCTTGGCATTAGCCCCTCATTTCCCCCCTCTTTCTCATTCACCCCTTTCTCAGGATAATTTATAAATCATTATAAATTTGATAATTTACAATAATTTGATAATTTATAAATTATAATTTATAAATACTTAATTTATAAATTATTTATAATTGATAATTTATAAATTATTATTACTTTGTCATAACCTACACTGTCTGATGTCTCCGTCACCCACTTCCCCTTGGTGCATACCCCAGGGAAGAGGTTGTATGTACCCTCTGATTATCGCCACTCTCACCACTGATCCTGAAGGGATCATCTGTCCTGGATTCTCTATGTTTGCAGCTCCTATGTGTGTGGAGGGTGTTCCTGGCAGGACCAGTGCATCTGGGGAAGAGGCATAGAAGTGCTTTCCTGGAGTTGTCTTGAAGCTGCTGGGTAGATGCATCCATAGGAAGATGGAATCCACACTTCCAAGTCTCCTGGAATTTTCTGACCTTGAGTCAGGGAGAAACAGCTGGATATCCCATGTTTCCATGACTCCTTGAAAAAAACGTCAGTCTCGAAAAAAATAAGATCCCAGGCCAGGTCATCTGACAGTATTCTGCTTTAACCTCAGAAACATAGTCTATCAGAATGCTTCTAGATTCCCCATAGTATGGCTAAGATCATGTCATATAATTGGACTGTAAGATGCTGCAATACAATAGTGTCCTGTAATATGATTGGGTGGTTGTTCCTATAATGTGATTGGACAAAATAGTCTCATAAGACCATTGAAGGGTTGGCTCAACCAACTATACCTCATTTACGTAACTCAGCCAGAACCATCTCATTTACATAGTGTGAGTCTATCGTTTTTTCATGCTGCAAAACTGTGACCTTATAAGGATGTATTTGGAAAGAAGGAAGTATATGAAAGAAGTTATCTGATTGGTCGGTGAAGCATATATAAACCTTGCAAAAGCTGTAATAAAGTTAGATCTGTGCCATTGAGCCTAGTTTCAGGAGTCTGTGTGCACCTCGATTGACTCCCTTAATTCCCTGCAGGCTGGACCTCTTTCCACATATTGGTACCAGTATATATCCTCTGGTCTAGCTGGATTTGTAAGGCAGAAGTGGGAAGGAAGAAACATTGAAGAACTACACAAAAGTTGTATGTTTCATCATTAATACACTGCACCCTACCTGCTTCATCTGTTCCCAGCAATCCCTCTGTTAGGGCAAGCCCATTATGGGCTTTCGTTCCCCAACCTGTATTCCCCCTCATTTACAATAATATAAAATTTAGCCCTTTAGTGCCTGATCCCTGATCCCTTTGACACCTTATGGTCACATAGGCGGGTGTGATTCTTCCTTGTGGTCTATGTTGCTTCTGAGCTAGATGACTGCTAGATTACTTTCAAGCCTTTAAGATATCAGACACTCTTATCTTTTGCTAGCTGGGAAACATCAGCTTTCTTCATCACATTTGCTTATGCATACATTTGCCTTCAGCAACCCGAACAAAAAGGTGGGCACACATTGATATGATTTCATGTTCTTTGATGCCTGATATATGATCGCTTTGACACCTCATAGTCACAGAGTGTGGTGTGCTTTTTCCATGTGGGCTTTATTGCTTGTGAGCTAGATGGCCACTTGTTTACCTTAACGCTTTAAAGACCCCAGATGCTATATCTTTTGATAGCTGGGCACCACCAGTTTTCTTCACCACATTTGCTTTTGCACACATTTTTTTTCAGCTTTTGTGTATGGAAGGTGAGCATCATGGAATGCTGGTTGAATAGGCAAACTGTTCTTGCATTGACGAAGTACTTGAGTGGATGCCCAATGACCATATGCTGCCTTAATACTGAACCTATAAATATAGGCACATAGATCTATTTCCCCATCATCATATATAAATGTATTTAGCTATATACATGTCTCAATTTAGACTTCTATAAATTCCCTTTGTCTCCTATTTCTTTCCTCTATTTTCTTTTACTTTCCTATTGTTCCATTATCATGTTCAGCCTTCATTTGGGATTCAGGAGTTTCTCTTGATTACCCTACCCTAGATCAATTCCTACCAGGCCTCTCACACCATCCTTGCCACTGATTTAGGATCACTTGTTGTTCCTTTGTCCCTGGGTTGGTCAACACCACTTCCTTTCCTCCCCTTCCCCCTCACCCATGTGCCCCCCCCCCCCAGCTATTGGTCCTAGCATTTTGTCCTCCAGACTGATATTTCCAGCATATCTTATCTAGATAGATCATATAGTGATAATAATATGCACAGAAAAACAAGAATAGCAAGACCAAGTGACAAAAGAAAAATTAAATGTCTAGAAAACCTATAAAAACAAGAAAAATTAGCTGAGCCCTGGTGGCGTAGTGGTTGTGCACGGGACTGTGGCCCACTGGGATGGAGGTTCGATTCCAGCTCCACGGAGCAAAGGCTGGGCCTCCTACTCCCACCACCTGAGGGCAGTGATGTGCCCCCCCCAAAAAAAACAAACAAGCAAACAAGAAAAATTAAATGTCTAGAAAACATATAAAAATAAAAAAATAAAAACCTTTAAATAGGTGAAGTTCTGTTTTTTGATCTCTAGGAGTGACCTCCTGTCAAATCTGATCGAGTTCCATGCCCTGGCTCAAAAGTCTATTCTTGGCGCTTCATCAAGACCTCCACACTCTGCTCCCCCACTACTCTGCTGCAGGCTCTTAATGTTTTCCTCTTTCTGGTAGGGTTAGACCATCTGCAATCCCAACAGTGTGTCTCCAGTGTTGTCCCCATAGGTCAGCAAGAGATGTTGTGTCTCATGGTGGAACTGGTCATATGGTGCTCTCTATGTGTTGGCTGTTCTGTGTAGGGATATTGTCTTCAAGGATTGGTGGGCCAGGATGCTTTTCTACTCTCTTCTTCCCCTTCATTTAATGCCATGTGCTTTGGTCAGACATGTCCCTCTCTCCTCAGCTTCAATGGTGTCCTCTGAAGTAAGTAGTTTTGGGGGGAGGAATAGCTATCCACATGGTTGGAATTGAGGCCTGACCCTGAGACCCTTCCACTGGCTCCCCACTCCATGTTGTCATGCTTCATGCATGTCCTGGAACACTGGGGTTAAGTCTGTTCCCTCTTTCCCTGTACCTATATAAACAATACCCTGGCTACCATAGGTAGCCCTAGATTTGGTCTGACCCCTGCCATATACCTGGAACTCACTCCAGAAATTTTTATATATAATAGCCTTTTCCTTATGCCTCTTTTCCATTTTTTCAGCATATCTCAGTGGACTCGTTGAAATTGTCCTTTTGCATTTGGGTTACTTCACTTAGTATGTGTTTCTCCAGTTCTTTCCATGCAGCGGTATGGTTCATGTGTTAATAACTGCTTTTCAGTGATGTGTTGTATTGCATTGTCTGTATGTACCACAGCTTTTTAATCCATTCATCTGTTGATGAAAAATTTGAGTTGTTTCTAACTCCTTTCAATTGGAAACTGCCACAATGAACATTGGATCACAGATGTCTGGCAGTCATTTGTTTCTTGCCTCTTCTGGGTATATGCTCAGTAGGGGGTTTGCTCAGTCATATGGTAGCTAAATATTCATCTGTTTTAGAAATTGTCAAATTGATTTCCAGAGAGGCTGTACATACCTACAGGTCTACCAGCAGTGGATGAGAGTTCCTGTCTCACCACAACTGTTCCAACACTTGTTGCTTCCTGATTTTTTGAATTGGGCTATCTTCAAGGGTGTTGTGTGGTTTCTCATAGTTGTTTTATTTGCATTTCTTTTTTGGCTAATGATCAGGGACATTTTCTCAAATGTTCATTGGCCATTCGGATTTCTTCCCATGTAACACTTCTACTCAGGTCTTTTGACCATCTCCTCAATGGGGAGTTAGTTTTTCTCTTATTGTAAGCTTATAAAGTAATTTAGATTTTAGTAATGAGGTCTTTGACTGATAAGTCATTGCTAAAGATGTTTTCCCAGTCAGTGGGCTCTCATAACTCTCTTTCGAAGTACACAGGTGATTTAGCTTCAGTAGATCTCATCTGTCAATTTGTGACTCCTCTGTATTTGCATTCTTCCCTGTTTCTGACAGCCTGTTTATTCCATGTGCCAAGGTTCTCAGGTTTGAGCCAATTTCCTCACTAATGGCTCCAATTGTTTGGGATTTTGCTTCAAGGGCTGTGACCACTGTGAGTTTATTCTTGTGCTTGGAGTAAGGTAAGGGTCTTGCTTTATTTTTTTTCTGCAGGAAAATATCCATTTTATCCAGAACCATTTATTGGCACGAGTATTCATTTCCCATTTGATATTTTTGGGCCCTTATCAAAAACCAGTTTCCTGCATGCTGATGGTTTTATTACTGTGTCTTCAACTATTTTCCATTGCTCTGAATATATGTCATTATACCAGTACCACACTGTTTTGACTACTATGGCTATATAATACATGTGAAAGTCAGATAGAGCAAGCTGTTCCACTTAGTCCTTCTTCTTGAGGAGTTCTCTGCTAATTCTGGCTGCTTCTTTCTTCTTATGAAGTTAGTAATCAGTTTTTCCAATTCTTTGAAGTAGGAAGGTGGTATTTGTATAAGGATAGCATTGAACTTATATAATGACTAGGGTAGAACTGACATCTTTACTATATTGAGTCTTTCAATCCATGAGCAGGATATATTTTCCATTTCTTAAGGTCTCTCTTGATTTCTTGCAATAGTGTTCTATAATTTTCCTCATAAAAATCTTTTGTTTTTTTTTTTAGTCAGGCAAAACTGTAGGTATTTCAATTTGTGCTTGGCTATTGTACAGAGTACTACCTTTTTAATTGCCTTTTCTGTGATCTCGTCTGATTTGTATAGCAGACTGATAGACTTCTGTTTGTTGATTTTGTATCCTGCCACTCTGTCATATTCCTCTATTACTTACAACA
This sequence comes from Nesogale talazaci, assembly GCA_004026705.1. NCBI lineage: Eukaryota > Metazoa > Chordata > Mammalia > Afrosoricida > Tenrecidae > Nesogale > Nesogale talazaci. Next base: position 117,056 of record PVJH01003806.1, on the reverse strand, counting down.
CTCAACTTGTGAAATTTAGGGGCTTTTCAGATGTATAGAATCATACTGTTTGTGAATAATAATAACTTCACCTCTTTCTTCCCTTTGATACTTTTCTTTGTCTTATTATTTTAGCTAGGACTTCCAGTGTGATGTTAAATAGGAATGGGAACAAGGGGATCCTTGTCTGGTCTCCTTTTTCAGTGGAATTTTTTTTTTGTCTTTTCTCCATTGAATACCACGTTGGCTGTTCATTTTTCATATATAGCTTGTATAATGAGAAATTTTCCTTCTATGTCTATCTTGTTGAGTATCTTAAAAAGGAATGGGTATTGGATGTTGTAAAATGCTTTACCTAAACCTATTGGTGTTGGTTTTTATCATTTTTTCTCTCAATGTGGCAATTAATTCTAATGGTCTTTCATATGTTGAATCATCCCTGCATCCCTGGTGTGAATACCACTGGGTCAGGGTGAAGTATATTTTCATATGCTTTTGTATTCTATTGACCAGTATTTTATAAAGAATTTTTGCATCAATGTTCATTAGGAATATTGGTTTATAGTTCTCAATTCTTCTGGGATCCTTGTCTACTTTAGGTATCAGTGGTATACTAGCTTCATAGAAAGAGTTTGGGAGTATTCCATCTTTTTCTATGTTCTGGAAGAGTTTGTGTAGTATTGGTGTCAGTTCTTACTTGAATGCTTGGTAGAATTTTCCTGCGAAGCTATCTGGCCCAGAGGATTCTTTTGTTGGTAATCCCTTAATAACCTTGTCTATTTTGTTCATTGCTTTGGGTCTGTAGAGGTTCTTGACATGCATCTGGGATTGTGTAGGGAGAGATCGTGTTTCCAGATATTTGTCCACACCTTCCCAGTTCTTGGGCTTTTTAGAGTAAAGGCCTTCATAGTCCTGTGTGATTATCCTTTTGATTCCATTTTAGTCTGTTGTAATGTCCCTTCTAAAATCCATCATCCTTGCAATTGGCATTTGCTCCTTCCTTTCTTTGGTTAAATTTGCCAGCAGTCTATCAGTTCTTTCAAAAAACCAAAATTTAGCTGCATTAACTTTTTCATAGTTTTCTTATTTTCCTTCTCATTAAGCTCAGCTAATTGCTACCATTTCTATCCTTTTGCTATTAGTAGGATTGTTCTGTTGACTCTGCTCTAGTTAGTGTAACTTTTTTGCTAGTACGCCATCCACAAGTCTCTCCTATTTATGCTTGTGTGTGTTTATAGCTATCAGCCTTCCTCTGATGAATGCTTTGCTGTATCCCAAAGATTATGGAACATTGTATTTTCATTTTCATTGGTTTCTAGAAATTTCCTGATTTCATATCCAGTCTGTGTCAATAAACATTCCTTTTACAGTAGAAAATTATTCATCCTTCAATTGTTTTCCCTTGTTTTCTCCACCATTCTTCTATTGATTTCCAGCCTTATGTCACAGTGATTAGAGAGAGATGTCTATATATTCTCTATGTGCTTGAATTACTCAAGATTGACTTATGTCCCAGCATTTGAATATGTGCCATTTGGGCGTGAAAACAATGTAAAGTTTTTTATTTGGGTGGAAAGCTCTGAAGATATCTACCTAATTGTGCTATTTAGATCTGCAGCCTCCTTGCTGAGTTTCTTTCCCAGTAATCTGCCTTATTCAGAAAGTGCTATATTAGAGTAACCAATTATAATTTTTGAGCCTGTAATTCCTTTCTTCATCATTTGGAGTGTTTCATTTATGAATTTTGTGGGTCTTGTTGGATGCCTCTATATTTATTATGCTCAGTGGTTCTTGATCTACTGTTCCCTTGAGCATTACATAGTGACCCACCTTATCTCTTTTTATGGCCTGTACCTTAAAATAATTTTTTTTTCTGAATTTAAGATCCCTGCCCCTGCTTTTTTTTATTGCCATTTGCTTAGTCTATTTTTCTCTAGCCTTTAATTCTCAACCTGTTTTTGTCTGTAAGCTCAAGATCTGTCTTCCGTAGGCAGCAGACAAATGGGTTGTGTTTCTCGAGCCAGTCTGTTAGCCTCTTCATTAATGCCTGAGTTCAGGCCATTGATAGTCAGTGTTATTACATCCATCTGTGGGTTCTGTGATGTCATCTTGTACTTTTTGTGTTGGGTGTTTTCCTACCTGAATGTCTTATCTGCTTGTGTTGAGTGTAGGTGTGTGTAGGGCTGTGAGTGTGTCATTTTTCCCTTCTTTACACTCTTCAGCCAATGCTATCTTGAGGCTGTTTTCTCTTTGTTGTCCTGTGCCTGGACTTGTTCTTAGTGATAGTCTCTTATTTGCACTCAATGAGTGTTGATCTTCTGCCCATACAGGATCACCAAAGATTTTTTGTAGGGCTGGGTTTCTTTTTTTGGATTCTTTGACTTTTCCTTCATCTGGGAAGATTTTTACTTCACCATCTATCTTAATAGTTAATATGGAAAGGTATACTATTCTTGGGTTTGCATTGTTTTCCTTCAATTTTTGGAATATGCTACTCCATTCCCTCCTCTTCTTCATTGTGTCTGCTGATATGTCTGAACATACTCTTATAGTGGTATTTTTATTTTTATTGGGGGGGGGGGCATCACTGCTCTCCAGTGGTGAGAGTAGGAGGCCCAACCCCACTGCTGGAACTGAACCTCCGTCCCAGTGGGCCGCAGTCCCGCGCACAACCACTACGCCACTGGGGCTCAGCCCCTTATTGTGGTACTTTTATACATAACTATCTGCTTTTCCTTAGATGCTTTTATGATCTTCTCCTTTTCATCATAGTTGGATAACTTAACTATGATGTGTCTTGGTGATTTCTTCTTGGGGTTCAGTCTGCCTGGTGTTCTTTCAGTCTCCTGAATGATTGAACAATTTTCATTTATTAAGTCAGGGAAGTTTTCCTCCAAGAATTTCCTCGCTATCTTCACTGTTGACTTTTTGGTTGTGTCTTTTTCTGGCAGTTCAAATATTCTGATATTGTTCCTCGTCACAGCATTGGACATTGTTCTCAGGCTTTCTGCGGCGTCGCTCTTTGTCTTATTTGACTGCTTTCCCCGTTTATTGAGGTCTGCTGGGTTATCCTCCTGTAGGTCACTAGTGCGAGTCTCTGCCTCCTCAAATCGGAAAAGTCTATTGGAAAAGTCTGTTAATTTGCCCCTGGGTTTTGGTATTTCACCACTTACCTCTTGTACTTCCCTTTGCTGTGTTGCCTGTATCTCCTCTATCCTTTCATCCTTTTCCTGTATTGCTTACCTTATACCCTGTATTACTCAAAGTGGCATTGGAAAAAATTCTTCCTGTGTCTGATCAATATATGCTTCTTCAATGCACATTGCTAGTTTCATGACTTCTTCTGGTATTGTCTTCAGTTTTGCCCATTTGGGTTTTTTTTTTTTCCATTTAGGTTGTTGATACTGGTTGCTGTTTACATGCTGTTTTAGAAGAACCCAAAACCAACTTTCAGATACAAAGAACACTGAGCTCTCTTTTGGAGAACTCGTATGAGTGCTTCTATGAACTACCTGGAAGTAGCTGTACTTGGGCATCAGGTTACCCTGTATCCTCCTGTGGTTTCACTCTTACCCTAGCCTACCAATATTTCTACTCCATTCATGCAATGATGGTCAGATTGTTGTGGGTCATGAGAGTGATGTTTCAATGACTAATCTCTAAGAAAGCCATAGTGATTTGTCTCACAGTGATTGGAGATCCTTGGGTGGTGTGTGGTGTTTTCCTCTGTAACTGGGGTGCCAATGAGGGTGTGTGAATGTACCCTTCCTGGTGTAGAGCACTGTAGCTGTTATTCAGAATTGCCCTAGAGAGATCTCTGTGGAGGTTTGGCGGCTGTTCTTTTGGCAGCATGAAACACCACTGATAGTGGTCAGGAGTTCCCCCAGTCATATGAAGGGCTTAGGGATTAGCCCTTTGAAGGAAAGCAGTCCCAGCCACTTGGGGTATGGACAAGGCCTGGCTTGATTTCCCCACCTAAGTGTAAATCCAGCAATGCAGGCGGGATGTCCCAGCCCTCCCACCCCTCCCTGGGCCTTCAGCGTTACCCTTTGGGGTAAAGAGTGGCCTGGAGGATGATAAAGACTTATAAAAGGACAGAGAGGAAGAGGAAAAGAAAAAAGAGTAAGACGTATACAAAGATAGGAGCAACAATTTCAAGCAAACTAAAACACAGACACACAAGCACTAAGACTTAAAAAAAGTAAAAACCATCAAATAAGGAAACTACATAAAAGGAAGACTGAATCTGCTGAGAATGTTGTGGGAAAGAGAGAAGGTCTAGAAAAGGGGAAAATAAAAAACAATGAAAGAAGAATAAAATAAAGGGGGAGCAAAGAAAAGAATAAAAATATATAGCTGAGCCTTGTGCCATGGGTAACTTTAATTTGTGCCATGTACTGTACTGTCAAAAATACTGACAAAAGTAGTCTTTCCCAGTGGTGGACAGAGTTGCCCTAGTAAATGGGTCAAGTGCTGAAAACCAGCAGAAGCATGTGGAAGGAAAGAGAGGGAGAGGAGAGAAACAGAAAAACAGAAAGAGGAGGAAGCAGAAAAAGAAAAGAGAAGAAAGAGAAAGAGAAAGAAGGGAAAACAATTGTGTACACGACGACTGACTGTGATGGTAAAGAGAGAAGAAAGAGAGAAAGAAAAATAAAGTAGGCCCAGGGGGGATTAAACCCTGCCAGAAAATGGCAGGTTGGTGTGCCCTTTTAGTGCTGGGACCCACTGGTACTGACAGAATTGTACTAGCTGGCAAGATGACCTTAGCGGCCCAACAGAGGTTTCCTCTGCATCACAGAGTTCTGTGGAGGTCTGTCACAGCTGCCTTGGTTCGTGTGCAGCCCTAGAGGAGAGGCGGGAGTCCCCCCGTTATTTGGGTTGAGTTCTAGCTTATCATATACTACTGCTGGATTCCACGGCACTAGAATGGGATGGAAGAGGAAAACTAGAGAAGAGGAAGTAAAAGGGAAGAAAAAGAGAAAAACAACAACACTGCACCGATTTGGAACAGCTGTGGTGGGAAAGATAACAGGGTGAGGGAATAAACAAAGAAGAAATGCAGCAGTAAATAAGGAGATAACTCAGGTTTGATTGCCTGACCATGGAGTTGGATGAGTTCCAACTCTGCCTCATGATAGCAGTGTGCTGAACCCATTTGTTGTAGGGTCCCACACATGCTGGATGGGCTTACTCTCAAAGACAAGACCACAGCAACAGCTAGATGCCAGTGCTCAACTGTATCACGCACTGGAGTTCACTCACATGTTGACTGCCTTGTGTTGTACATAGCACTACTTCTAGGTCTCTACCTCAAATTCTCCTTCACCTTAGCTCCCTTTTTTTCTGGTTTGGCAGCAGGAGCTCTGGGGGAATGAGTCTTAACTAGGCGCCATTTTCCTCCTTTCAATAGTAGTATTTTGAATAATTAGATATGTCTTCATTACCTTTTAGTGGTAAACTGGGTGGGATCTATAGTTTCATTATCTAGATCTCAATCTTGACTTGGTTTCCAGGAATGAGAATCGGGGAGCATCTTCATGATGGAGATCTGTGGGGAAGTGGGGTAGCTGAGAAGGGAGGTGTTCAAAGAACCTGAAGCTACAATAGTTCACTTGTTGAGCCCATATGTTAAGAAAGAGCTAGCACAGCTCTTCAGAATTTTCCCATTCTAAGGCAGAGGGGATAAACCTTTATCTTCTCTCCACTGAGTGATTTTGAAAAGCAGGTGTTTCAACAATGGTGTAGGAGGTCCCCACAGTGTGCTGCAGCTAAGATCCCTAAGATCCCAACACTTTGAGCAGCAAAAGGAAATGATGTCTTAGTCTGACAGTGAGGCCTGGATTTGGGTCATGTGTCATAACCATACTTCTGAAATGATTGCATTAAAAAGGTTCTTGGAAGTTATTTTTATTGTCAGAACTATCAGCTGAATAACAGAGGTATTGGACCTAACTTTCTGCAAACCACAGGTCATTAAGCAACTTATATCTATAGAGTGAAAAAAGGGGGGTATATGTCTCAATCATCTGTTATTTTAAAAGAATGTAACATTTAGGGATATCAGGAGCTTGAGAAATTATTTAAAAGGCTGAATCTAAAAATGTTGATCAAATATGTAAGCTGCCACCTAATTCACAATGAAAGGTTAAGCAGAGAAAAAAAGAGAGGCAGAGAGAGACCAACAGACCTCAATTTTATTGTGAGTGTTGTGTTTGTGCCGGGGTCACACCAGGCTGCCACCTGGGCCAGGCAGCCATCTGTACCAGGCAGCCCCTGGCACCCCTATGTACGAGCCTCACAAGAAGGAGGTGAACACCCTGCTAACCTTTGTAATCGCTACCTCTGGCATTCCACAGAGCTTACTTCCCCGGCAAGGGTACAGTTCCTTCACAGAGCTTATCTCCCCAGGAAGGTCACAGCCTCTACCCGGGCAAGGCATGGAACAACCCCTCTAACATTCCAGAAAGCAAGTTTGAAAAAAGATAATTTGCTCACAGGTCATCTTGCAAACCAAAACTTGCAAACGTGGCACAAGAAGCTTCCCTTTTCTTTCAGCTCACATGCCTGTCGCTCAAACCCTATATATATCCCACCACCGCAATACCAGCCCAGCCTAACTCTCAGGCCTGGGGACCCACCAGGAGATCAAGATGCTCCTTCCCTCCCTCTACTGTCCCTTCCCTTCTCAAAAGTCCTTCCCTACCTCCAATACAGCATATCTTTGTTTTTCATCCCTGAGTTCTGTCTCTTTCTTTTGACTCTGTCTCAACCCCTCAGTAAGGTGTCCAGCTGCTCTGACCCACAGATGGCCAGTCCTGTGCCATCCTGACCCTTGTCCTTAGATTTGGACAAATTCTGACAGCCTCTGTGTCAGTTCATCTCACTGAAGGTCTTCATGTCTTTTATTGATCTTCCCTTTTTAGCAAGCATGATATCCTTTCTTCTCTACGGATGGGTTCCCCTTGATAACACATAAGTGAATGAGACAAACCCTCTCATCTTCCCTTCAGAGGACCATTTTGACTGTACTTCTTACAAGACTGATTTTATTTTTATTTTTCTTCATAAATCCATGGTAATTCAAATATTCTTCACCACCTCCATATTTCAACTATTTCCATGGTCCTCTTATCATCGATTATTATCCAGCTTTCACATATATGGAAGAAAATTGAAAACATAATGGCTTGGGTCACAGACACCTCATTCCTTCAAATGATAGCTTTTATTTTTAAGATCTAAAACAGGTCTCTGAAAAAAAGTACATTTTTCTGATGGTAATGATTTTTTTTAATTACTCTTTCTGTGAGTGCTGATTTGGATTCACAGAAAATGAAATTCTTGACAACTTGCATCTTGCCTCTGTTTATCACTATATTTTTAATTGGTCCAGTTGTACAAATTTTCATTTTCTTTGAGTTGTAAACCTTATTGCAGGCGGTGTCCTCATCAGCCGGTGATGCAAGCTCCCCTCACTTTCAGAAAGCCAGTTTGTGTCATCTACATAGCACAGGTGGCTGATGAAGTTTTTCCAACCCTACAGCTGAGTGCTATTCATATATAACATTGACTTGGATTATTTGCTCATTACAAAGATTGAATACGTGCAATGAAAGTACACAAATCGATACATGCATTTTCTGATTTTAAATCTGGCTATCCCCTCTCTATCTGCTCGATCAGCTGCTTCTTGATCCATGTACAGTTTCCATAGGAGCACAAGATTTGAGTAATTCCTAATCTTTGGAATGTTATCCATAATTTGTTGTGATTCAAACAGTTGAATGCAATTATGTAACCAATAAAAAAGCTGTATGTACATTTCATATATTCTTGACTTCCAGGTCCCTCTGTCTGATGTCGACAGTGATCTTTGTTGCTCTGTTCCTCTTCTGCATCCCATTTGGGATTTCTAACAGTTTCCTTTAGATGTGCTGATATAGTCATAAGATAACAGCTGAGTTATCTTTAGTGACTTTTTACTGGGAAGTGACCTGAGGATTATTTTTAGATTAGTTCTCTATTCCATATGTCCATTTTTATGTGGAATAATCACAAACATGGACCCTTTCCTGTTAGGGACACCAGTGGCTTTCATCCAAGTTTCTTGACATTGACTAGGTAGTGCTCAAGCAAACTCTGCTTTGGGGAAAGTAAAAAAAAAAAAAAACACATTAGCAAAATAATCCAAATTATAAACAAATCCAACCACAAAGGTCACATTTTTAGTCTTTCACCTTGTTTTCAAGAGATTTACTATGTATTTACCAGTAAAATGTTACTCTTTAAGTGATTCAAATGTATGCTGTTAACAATAAATTCTCCTTTTCTGGAGACATTATTTCCATTCCTTGTATTATCACCTAATGAAAAAATATCTTTCTTATGAACTTAAAAAATATTTTTTCATGGAAATTTATCATTCCTTTTTCAATCAAAACCCCTTTCATTTCTTTACTGAATGAATCGATATTTTCATATTAAGAGAATGTCATATTTGCTAAGTAATATGTACAGTTTTTTAGACAAGGTATTTTAAATAGAATGTTTTCTTTTCAGCTTTAGCATTTTTTAGATAAAGCCTACAGGGCCATAACTTCTGATGGGACACGGTAATATCCATTCTGCATGAAGAAAATCACATTTTCTAGGAGGAAATACTGTCATAAAGAAGTAAATGCTATTCAGACATTTGGAAAACATAGACCCTTAATGTCCTTAGTAAATGCTGTCCTTAGTAAATTGATTTGATTCTATAATAAGCTTCTTTTAACATGAAATATAGTTCAACCCAGTCTTTCCCCAAATGATCACCACAACCTTTAAGTTCTAGTATTTGAAGTTATCTGAAATTTACAATAATATAGCCTAGTAAACAGCATCAGGTTTTATTTTATCCTCTGCCCATTCCCTTAAAAGCATGGAAGTGTGCAAGAATACATACTATTACCGTCCATAAAGAAAGACTTTAGGTGTTATTTTTAAAAGATTGCATAAACTACTTAAGACAGGAATAACCAGGCAGTTTGATATCGAAATGTTATCTTTCTTGTTGGTAAAGGCTGCAGAAACTTCTGCAAATGACTGCTGTTTGGGTAAGACCCAGAAACATTCTTTATGCCAGAAAAGAAGTTTCATTCTGCGTTTAACTTCTTAATTTTGCACAGAGTACAAGTGATTGCTAGTCATATTTCCCTCTCAGCCAGAGGCTCCATAAGAACTGTGTGGACCAGCAGGACGCATCAATGGGCACTCTCATGTGTGTTACCAAGAGCCAAGGAGACAGATTGACGGAGATGGTTCTTCAGGCTTCTTGCTCTTTGTAGTCTCCGTATTCTGTCTCAGAGATCTGCACATCTTGCCTGTCCTGTGACTGTCTCTTCATCTACTTTTCTCCTTCTTCCCTGCTTTTTCAACAATCTTTTGCCTTCTTCATGTATGGTATTCTTGATATCACCCCACATCTCATCTAGTCTTCAGATATTAATGTTCAAAGTGTCACATCTGTTCTTAAGGTGGTCTCTTTATTCAGGTGATATATGCTTGAGAGTCTGTTGGTTCATGTAGACCTTCTTAAACTCCAAGCAGAACATGTATATGAGCATATGACACTCACTTCCACCATCAGCCTCTGGTCTTGTTTGGGTTGATGATATTGTGCTTCTCCCTTGACTTTTCCATTCCATAGATGTGGTCACCTTTATTCCTGGGTATTCCTTCCAGTGAAAGTTGGTCAGGGAATAAGAAAGACTGAAGAATTCTGGTGTCAGTGAAGAAAATTTTGGAAGTTCCATGAATTGCCAAAAGAAAAACCAATCCGTTGGGAAGAAGTAAGGCCAGGATGCTACTTTCAGGCAAGGATGGGAAGCCTTTGTCCCATGGATTGTGGGCATGTTATCAGGAGAGATCGGTACCTGGAGAAGGACCTATGCTTAGTACAGTTAAGGGACAGTGAAAAAGCAAGAAGGTCTTCCACCAGAGGGATTGACACCAAATGGTTGTCCACCATGGACTCTACCATGAGGATGGCACAGGACAGGGCTGTGTTTCATTCTGTTGGATGTAGGTGACTGTGCATCAGAACTGACCAAGCCACACCTACCAACAACCTGGCATTCCATTGGCTGCAGTCCACGAATGCACTTGCTATTGACACTGCCTAACACTGTCTTTCCAATGCAGAGATCATGGTCTTGCAAACATGTACCATGGAATATCTAGTTTCATTTCTGCCACCAAAACCATATTTTCTAACTACTGATTATTTCCCTTTTCCCGTGTTTTGCGTTCCAATCACCAGTAATTATCCATTTGGACCAGTAACATGGATAATTCTAAGATTCTATCTTTGAACAATTTAAAAGAAAGAAGCTGGTAGAATTTGCACACTTGAATAACAGTTGTAATAACTGGTCTTCCTTCTATTTGCATAGATATTACTCTGTTGTAGACAACTTTATACTTCAAGATAGATCTTGAAATATTATTTTTGTAATGTGATATAATTCCTCTTTAGTTTGTCATTTCTAGCACAGTAAACCATGTTATCATCTGATTCAAAATGGCCAGTACCAGTCCCTTTTCAGCTCATTAATGCCTAGAATAATGATTTTTATGCATTCTGCTTCATTTTTAATAACTTCTACTCTTCCATATCCCATTTATTAATGAATGCTTGTAGCTGCTTATTTTGACCAGTGCTCCATCATCAAATGAAGGTCCTGAAACCTTTGGCTGTCAATGTCATTAAGGTTGACTCTACTTTGTACAGGCAACTCTTCTGTAGTCATATTTTGAGTTCCTTGAAACTAATCTTCTGGCAGTTTGTTTGAGAATTTTCTGTTACTGTGCACAAAGTTTTCATTTGAAACTAATCTTCTGGCAGTTTATTTGACAATTTTCTGATGCTGTGCACAAAGTTTTCAATGGAAAATGGCACGAAAGTCAAGAGACTCTTTATTTTTCTTAGTCTGCTCTTAAACTGGAGATAGTGTTGAAATCTGTTCACTGTGGTGACATTGCTGTTACTTGAAATACTGGTAGCATAGCTTCCAGCATCATGACAACATGCAAGCCACAGCAATATGACAGACTGATTGAGAAGGTGGATTCACAGCACACCACCTCTCACTGCTGCAGTCCGTCTCAGCTCATAGATGGAATGAACAAAGGAAAGCATTTTACTCCAGATAGTAAAAAACTATCTTTAAAACATCAGGGTTCATTAAATGCTCAGATGCATATATTATATGGACTTCATTTTTTTCTTTTTCCTTTTTGAAAATTATGCAATGAATGACAGTCAAAGAGTAGATCAGTTTCCCACTCAGTAATTCATACTGAGTCATTCATGCAAAAGTAACTCATTAATTTTGCTTCATATAGTTAATTTCAATCTCTGCAAGGTAACGTAACTCTTATTTTCTTCCTTTGTGTTTTCCTTTCACCGATTCTTCTTTCCTAAGCCTTCTGAACTTTATGCCTTACATGCATGTACATTGTACATTTAGGCTGTGCTTTCCTGACATTTCAAAGTAAATATGCTTTCATTCATTATCAAACATTTTAATTGAGGTGATTTGACAAAATTGTCTTTTCACTCTATGTGTTGTTGTTACATGCCAACCAGTAGGCTCTTACCCATAGCAACCCAATGCATAACAGAAGGAAGCAGTGCACAGGCCTGTGTAGATATTACAATGGTCCCTAGATCAGAGTCCATTGAATCATCCACTGTGTCTGGAAATTTCCACCTGGGTCTTATTATGCTTCACCATCCTCCCAGTTCACCAAATTTGAAGTCCTTCTCCAGGGTCTGGATACTCTTTTGCAAGTTGTAGGACAAAATACTACCAGGACTGACTCTAAAGAGCAATCTGGTCTTAATTCTTTGAATACAGATCAGTATACTTTTTGTTTGAAGCCCACAGTACTTTCAATATTCTTTACTAGCACCACAATTCAATTTTACTGATTCTTCTGTGGTCTTGCTTATTAAATGTCCAACTTTCCCATTTATATGATGCAACTAAAACACCCTCGTCTGGTTCAGGCACAATTTATTCCTCCAATAGTGTCTTTTCTCTTCAAAACTCTAAAGAGGTCTTGTGCAGCAGATTTACGTAATGAAACTCATCTTTTGATCTTGTGACTGCTTCCATGAGCTTTGATTGTGGAAACAATGACACAAAATACTTGACAACTTCAAACTTTTCTTCATTTGTCCTGATGTTACCTACTGATATGGTAATAAGGATGTTTGGTCATTCCTATATTGAGCTGTAATCCATATTGAAAGCTGCAGTCCTTGATCTTCACTAAAAACTTCACTTGATTGAGTCATCACCACAGGTATAGCCTTTCTCCAATTCTGATGCCACATTCCTTTGCATAGAATCCAACTTCTCTGATAATTTGCTCAACACACAGTTTGAATAAGTATCGTGAGAGCATACAGCCTGAGGCATCATTCCTGATTTTAACCCCTGCAGTATTTCCTAGTTCTGTTAGCACAAAGGTCACTTGATTCCTGTACACATTTCGAATGAGCACAGTAAAGTGTTCTGAATTCTACGTTTTGATGTCTTTGCATAGTCAATGAAAACCAAGTTAACATCTTTTTGATGGTCCCTGCTTTGAGCCAATATCCATCTGACATCAGCAATGATATCCTTTGTTCCACATCCTCTTCTGATTCTGGCCTGGAGAGCTTTCAGGTCCCTACCAATGGGCTGCTATCACCATTGTTGGATGATCGTATGCAAAACTTCACTGTGTGCTTTACTAAAGCTATTGTTCTATAGTTTGAGCATTTGTTTGAGTCACCTTTCTGTGTAATGAACATAAGAAAGGATCTGTTCCAGTCCATGAGCCAATAGCTGCCTTACAAATCTCCAGGCATCAATGTGTGAGTGCTTCCAGGGATTTTTCAACACTTTGAAACATTTCTATGGTTATCCCATCACCTTCTTAAGCCTAGTTTTTTGCTAAAAAAACCCAAAGCTGTTTGAACTTCTTCCTCGCACCATTGACTCTTGCTTATATGCTACTTCTTGAAATCGTGGAATGTTGATCAGTTCTTTTTGGGACAGTGACTCTGTGTATGCTTTCCATCTTCTATTGATACTTCCTCCATTATTTAATACTTTTGCCCACAGAACCTTTTAAAATTGCATCTTGAATTTTTCCTTGAGTTGTTTCAGTTTCAGATTTGCTGAGTGTGTTTTTCCCATGTGGTTTTCTAATTGTAGCTCCTTGCAGCTTTCATTCAGCTTGTCTTTCAACTTCAGCGGAAGAATCCGTTGAAAACCTTAAACATAGGATATAAGCACTTTCAGTCCTGAATTCCTAAATGAAGGAAGCAGAGGCTTGTTGGGGATACTTTGGCAGGATGGGTTGCTTGGATCCCTGGACACTCAAAGTGTGACTATAGATAGAAGAGGATTTCTTGGAAGGCATGTTGGCCACGGTGATGTGTGTCAGTCATTTGGGGGCGGAAGGTTTGTGCTCTTCAGTTGCTGATGGGGCATGACTCAAGGTAAAAAAAAATCAGCTGCAAAGATATCCTAGTGATTGGGATTTTGAATGTGTGAAGTATGCATTTAGAAAAATTGGAACTGTTTAAAAATGAAATGGAAAGCTTGAAGATAGATATCCTATACATTAGTGCATTGAAATGCACTGGTATTGGCCATTTTAAATCATAAAATCACATGCACTACTCTGCCAGGAATAACACAATTATTCATTATCAACATGGATTTTGCTAAATCCATCAGGAAGTACAATGCTATCAGTGATCACATTACATCTATCTGTTCTCAGGGAAACCCAGTCAATACAAGTGTAATTCAACTTCATGCACCAACCACAAAATTTATTGATGAAGTTATTGAAGAATTTTACCAACAAGTTGGAAAAGGAACAAATATGTGATCAAGATGCATGCATAGCTATTGCTGATTGCAATGCAAATGTTGGAAACAAAGAGGAAAGGGCAATAGTTAGAAAATGGAGACTAGGTGACAGAAATGTAACTGGAGATCACACGATAGAATATTGTAAAAGCAACAACTTATTCATAGCAAAGAGATTGATAAAATCACACAGAAGGCAACTGGACACATGTCCTCCACAAGATAGAACACAGAGGAGTTAAATTGTGTGCATCTGTGGGAAGCCATTATGGAGAAACTCGAGATCAGCAGATACCACTATACCGGGTGCCAAACCGTGGAACAGATCATGCGTTGCTCACATGTATGGTAAGGATTAAGCTGGGGAATATGAATATGACTCAACAAGAGTCAAAATAAGACCTGGGGTCTAGCCCTTCTGGATTTTTAAGGACATCTGAGGATAAATTTGTGACACTGAGTCCTGATGTCAGAAAACCTGATGAGCTGACTGAGGACATCTCTCATGAAGGAAGCTAGCGGTCATTAAAAATACAAGAGAGACACAAAAAAAATGAAAGTGGAGGTCAGAAGAGAAACTTGTTCTTAATTGCAGAATGGCTAATACAAATGGAGGAAAGGATGAAGTCAAGGAGCTGAATGAAAAGTTTGCAAAGGGTAGCTCAAGAAGGCAAAGTCAAATATAATGAAATCCACAAGCACTAAATTTATGTAGGAACTATGTCATAGCTAGCTTTAATAATTTCTTATTATGAGAAAATTGTCACCATCCTTGTGTGTGGAAAAAGGTAGTAGTAATATTAGATGTGCAAAGTGTACTTTTGGGGAAAACAATGCATTTTCACAAGCATATCATGATGCTAAATATGTAAGTTATAATAAAATGAAGAATAATGAAGTACCTTATTATCAGCAGCACCACCACTGTTTCAGAAATATTTTAATGGAAATTGACCCTAGGAAGAAGTGTCTCTGCTCTTCAGATGGGATTCAGAAAATCTTTTAAAAATGTAACATATCTTGAATTGTAATAGAAAATTATTACAAAATTATCAAGGAATGGATTACCTGAATTCTAAGATTAGTTTTCCTCTAGTAAAGGGAAAATTGCATTTGACTGTGGGCAAATTGAAGGATGGACTAGAGGTTGAGTGTCTAAGATATAAAGTATGTGATATTAATCCTCTGGAAGAATAGGTTGATGACATTTTTCCTCTGTACACTTTCATGTCCATATCTTGCTATGACTTCTTCCATAAATAGCCGATATTACACACCTTGTGCATACACTCCTGGATTGTTTCAGATAATTTCACACATTGTTTCAGATGATTTCACACACACAACACAGATATAATCACTCTATCTCTGAAAGCAGTGTTCTACCTCTTTATGTGATATAGAGATAAATTATACAAGGGATCTTACTTCCCCTATCCGATTTGATCTTGAGAGTTTAGCATTCATCATAAATAGCAATAACTGGATAAAAAGATCCCCTAGGTGGTTTAAATGGCTTGTATCCCAAAGCTAATCGAATGATTTTCAATTTAAGTACTCATTTGAATGTAAAAGAATGATTGGCAGTCTGATGCTGTAAAATGACAGAGAAGAAAGGTCTATAGGACCGTTCTATTCTGCTACTCCAGGAAGCACCACGTGGCAGAATCAGGTCAATGATACCAACAAGAACAGCTGTGCTGTAGGTCAAATCTCTTATAGGATATAGGTCCTTTAATGTATGCTTGAATGCTAAAGTTTTTAAGCATTTTATTCAATCTAAGAAGGCAAGTGTGATAAATTTACCTTACTTAATGTAAACCATCATATTTCCATTCTTCAAAGAGCATCCTTCTTGTGTCTTAGGATCCATTCCTGGTTCCCTAGCAAGGAAGCTATATTCTGTATCAGAGAATAGATTCACCAGTTTCCGACTGGATTCAAACGAGGACATGGAATAAGGAATACCATTACCAATGTCATATGAATCTTAGCTGAAAGCAGAGAGTATCAGAAAGGTGTTTACTTATCTTGTAGTGACTATATCAATGCTTTTGGCTGTATGGATGATAAAAAATCTGTATTTGGATCAAAATGTAATTGACATGGTTAAAAATTACTATCCTCTAATTTCACTTCCCTCATGATCCACTTAAATTTGTTCTTGTTTTTAATATTTTCTGTGTTTATTTTTATTGAACTTTCTATCTATCATATTTCATTATTGTTGTTGGCTTCTTTTATTAAAAGTTTCCTTCTGTATGTAAAATCTGGGATATGTAAATCCACTAAGACAGTTACTGGATTAATGCTTCACTGTGGATATGGCAAGGGAGGTAATGGGAAATGGAAAGATAATAAGGATGAATACAATAATCAAGAAAACATACACAAACTGATTGTAGTGATGACTGTACAACTTTTCTCAATATGAATGGACTATTGGATTGTCTGATATGTGAATAATTGGCCAATACAATATTGGGTGGGGTGGAAAGTAGCAGGTGTGTGAACAGAAGAGGGGAAGACTGCTTGATTTACAACCAGAAAAGGTGTGCATCGGGATTGCATGTTCTCACCATGCTTGCTCAAACTGTGTGTGGAACAAAAAAATCAGAGAAGCCAGATTATATGAAGAAGGGTGTGGCTGAGGATTGGAGGAGGGCTTCTTAAAAAGCTCTGGTATACCGATGAAATGAATTTGCTTGCAGCAAGTTAGGAGGACTTGAAGCACTTGTTGGTGAAGAACAAAAGACTGTAGCCCTCAGTGTAGGTTACAACTCACTAGGGAAAGACTGGAATTCTCACAACGGGACTGAAATTTCATATCCTGAAAAATGGAGAGAGGAAGTTTTCAAGGGTTTTGTCTTTCTTGTATCCAAAATCAATGCTAATGGAAGCAGAGGCCAAAAATTAAAAGACTTAGGTCAACCTGCTGTACAAGACCCCTTGAGAGTATTGAAGATCGAGGATGTTATTCTGACAGCTGCAGTGCAGTTGACCCAATCATGGTATTTGTAATTCCCTGTGGAAGTTGGACATTGAGTAAGAAAGACCTAGAAGAATTGACAGATTTGGATTGTGGTGTTGGAGAATATTGAGGACCAAAAGCACAGACCAGTATGTCTAGGAAGAAGTATGCACAAGAGCTCTTTTGAGGTGAAATCTTGCCATACTTTGGACATAACTGGAGAGACCCGTCCTTGGAGAATAGAATTGTGTTTGGTAAACTAGAAGGTCATTGGAAAAGAGAAAGAACCCCAAAGACATGGGATGACACAATGGTGGCAACAATGGATTCATCTTAAAACCACAGCACCTTCAACGACATGCATAACTAATTGGAGACGTCCTTGGACAAGTAGCCAGCAGAGACTGTGGTAGAATCATCAGGAGGACAAGTATTGGCTTGCAAAGAATCTGCCCCATTTCAACATAAAGTAACAGAGCCTAAGAGGAAAATCTAAATAAGAATCGTCACTTTTATGCAGACAAGCACAAAGGTAGTAGGGCTCTTTTTGACTCGGACTGGTAAATAATTGTTTGGAATCTCTAGTAATCTTTCTGAATTACTGCTCTACCACTTAGCAGTCGAGGGAAACTTGATCATGCTGCAGGTCCTCCCAAAGCCTTAGCATTTGAATATAAAATTTGGAGTCATATTAAAATCAGTTTATAAAGATGAATTTAAATGCTGAAAATTCATGGTAATTTTCCTATGCTAATGTAATATAGCAATTTCTATATTTGTCTAATCATGGGAATAAATATAAAATATCCCCCAAATCACAGTCATCAGTGGCTTCCAACTTATTGTATCCCTCCATATGAGTTCTGAGACTGCAAACCTTGGCCAGATTAAGTAGACACATCTTTTTCCCATAGAGAGGTTAGTTGGTTTGAACCTCTGACTATGCAGTTAGCAACCTACTCATACTCATGTATAAGGAAATGAAATTTGGCTCCTTTGCAAGTAGTTTGATGTCTGACATTTTGATTTAAAATAGTTGACTGAAATAGAACGTGGCCCAAAGAGTTTAGACAAGATTTCTAAGAAAAGAAACATTTTTGTACCACTAAAGGAACTGATTCCTTGTGATAAGGAGTACCAGAAATACATGGAAAATATCTTTAGATACTTGAAATACATGGAAAATATCTTTAGAATATAAAGCTTGAATAAAACTGCATAAGATAAAATTAATCAGTAGGGACTACGGAGTGAAAATTTCTGTCTGTATTGTTGTTCAAAACCAACTATAGAAAGTATTGTGTAATTTATTTAACGTAATTTTATAAGCAACATTGTGAAAATATTTAAGCAGCTTGTAAAGTGGACTTTTAGAGTATTTTCAATAAATTTATGCACATTATAAGGGTTTAGGTAATATGCCAATAGATTATGTTTTGAGTAAGAAATACTCATCTTCTCTCTGGTGGCATTTTAATTCTTTCTGTTATTAGAAACCAGTTCTGACTCAGAGACACCACACCAGCACTCTGCAACACTACACTGCCCTCTGCTATCCTGCTAATTTCTCTGTCTGAGCCCATTGTTTCAGCCCAGTGTTAATTTTTCTCCTGAAGAACCTCCCAGCACATTTCCACACCTGTTGCCCTTTTTGGCCGAACTGGTTCTCTCTGATAACATGTTCAAAATATGTGATGAAGTCTTGCCAAACTTGCTTGTAAGGAGCATTCATGATCATATTTATTGGAATGCTCTTTAGAAGAACATGCCAATATATAAAAGGAATTTATTTATGAAAGCTATTTTTACATTTTATATATTCGATATGTATACAGAACAATTTTATTTAGGAAATATTAAATAGTAAAAAAATTGAGGCAGCAGTGGTGTAGGACTATTTTATAGAACTGAATATGAAATGTTGCAATGATTGCTCCTACTTCTGTTGAGAATCATGGACAAAATATATGGGTAATTGTCTTTAGTTTACTTTTTATTCACTATTGATTTAATTTTATACTGTTATTAGTCAATGTTAATATAAGTTAAATGCATTAAAATCACAATATTTATTTTGTTCCGTTTTTAATGAAATGTGACTTCATAGTGATTGAAGTTTTATACAAGATATCAGTAATAAAAAATCAAGAGAAAATTTTGACAATAAGTATTAATTTTTAAAAGTCTAAAGAAATTTGGATCAGGAAATTATCATCCTATTTGATTCTACTAGCCTCCTGCCCCTCAGTAAATATTACAAAGGTAGACATTTCACAAGGTAATATATGTCTGTGAGCTTCCCAAAGAAAACTGGCTATATTATCTATTCTACTAAAATTCTAACACAACCATCACCCATTCTAAACATATGTGATTCTCTGTCTTTTATTATTAATACATTTGGTTTTGAAAATATTTTTCAGTAAATGAGGAATATATAAAGATACTAAATATAAAATATTGCCCTAGAAATATAATCCATAAAATTTCTCATCAAGCTAAAAAAGTGATTTTTAAAATTATTTCCCATTTCAAGTTCATCTTTATTCTCTATGTCAAAATATGTTTCTAAAGTTATGTGCATGCTTTTATATATGTTTCATATACACATACTTCAAGCCTTGATGCTGCCATTATGCTATCATTATGAAGTAATAAAATAGAATCCACTGCCAACGGAGTCAGCACTGACTCAGGGTGGCTCCATGGGACTGGTGAGACATATCACTGTGAGTTTCTGAGACTGTGGATGTTTAATGGAGTAGAACACTCCATCATTCTCCTGTGGAGAGGCTAGTGGTTTCAATCTGCTGGCCTTTCAGCTGGCAGCCCAAAGCTTAATCACTTTGCTACAAGGATTAGGGAATGCTAGCATGCATGATGAGGCCTACTGCAAGAGTAGTCTAAAAACATGGTTATACATAGGGATAATGAGTCGGAACTACTCTGTCAGACCTGATAACATTATTGAGAATGGGCCTGTAATCAACCTATAACTGCAACAGTTTTCTCAGAAAGAAAAGACGGTGATGATGCTACACTGGATGGTATTTTGTTTGGTGTCACATATGGCTACTATGAGTCCTAACCCATTGCTCAACACTTCCAACAAGGAAGAATGTATATTTTATATAGAAAGATAGAGCACTATAAACACCAAGGTGAATAGTTTGGTAAATAGATCCTCGTTGTAGTTTGATCCCATTGAGTTCATTCTGACTCAGAATCATCCAATTGGGAATAGAACAAAATATTGCTTGGTATGGTGTCACCCTCCTAATTGTGCTTATGTTGGAGCTTATTTTTCCAGCCACTGTCTCAAAGCACATCTTCAAGCACGTCTTCCTCTTGTCCGCTGCCAACATGGCTTTACCAACATGATGGCCTTTTCCAGGATCTGGTCTCTCCTGATAGCACAAGTATATTCAGTGTTCAGTGTTATCAGGTATATAAGACAGAGTCATGTTATTCTCACTTTTTTTCTTTGCTATTCTCACTTTTAAGGAACATTCTGGCTGAACTTCTTCCAAGATAGCTTTGCTTATTCTCCTGGTAATCCCTGACACTGTAATTATTCTTTGGCAGCACCATAATTCAAATGTATCAGTTCTTCTTCCATCTTCCTTACTCACTAGCCAATTCTTCTTTGCATAGGAGGCAGTTGAAAATAGCCTGGCTTGAGTCAGATGCACCCTGATTCTCAAAATGACATTTTGGAGACATTTTAAAGGGATTTTATGCAGCAGATTTGCTCTATGCAATGAATTGTTCGATGTCTTGACTGCTGCTTCTATGATTATTGACTGAGGATCAATGAAAGATTAAATCTTTGACAAGACATGACTAAAATCATCACCATCATCATCATCATCATCATCATCATCATCATCATCATTATCATATTATCTTTGATTATACCCAATATTTCTACCTGGTCTTGACCAGATTCTTCCCCCTCTATGATTCTCAACACACTTATTGGTAATTGATGGTCAGTTTCAAAGAGTAAAAACATGTACACTGTTGAAGTGAAAGAGAAGAGATTCATTAAAGATTCAAAGCAGTTCAAAGCAGTAATATATTTGACCTCACAAGGGGAGGTCTTTGTTGATTACCTACTGCTAGGTCGTTTATAGGTTTTATTGACTATCTACTACATGGTGATTATTGAGAGCTTGCAGAACAGTCATAAGAATTTTAAATGTTTTCTTGTTTTTCTGGAAGGGTTAATGAAAACTTTTTGTACAATCTAGCCCCATGGAATTGCTTGTGTATGCTGGTTATAAAGAAATCACTTGCTTGAATACCGGATTAAGCTAGCTGATATGTTGACTTCTTAGAACAGAATAGACTTTTCAAAATAAGGGGTTTGACTTCAAGCCCAGAGTCCATCATTCCTTAGTCCAATGTCACAGTGATTTAAATCCCAGGGTTCCCTGTGTGAAGGAGAAACCACAAGCATAGGTAGATAATTTGATTGAGTCAGGAATCTGATTTTATTTTAATTTTTAAACAGTTGAACCATATCTTCCCATCCCCATAGTTTGCCCCCCAAGGCAAATTAGACCCTTTGGGGAAACTGTTCCTCTTTTTAGGTTGGGTTTTTCCTCTCTGTGTTCATAAAAATAGATCTAGAACGTATTAGAAGAAGATCATGGAGAGTTTGTCGTACTAGACTAAGAGGAAGCATCTCATGTGCAGTCAGTGAGCAAAAGAAACCCAGAGATGAATGTAGAATTGGGAATTATCAGTTGCCAAGCATTAAAACAAATGGAAACATGTCCTTATTTTTTCCTCTATGTTTCAGACTTCACAAGAGAAAATAATTATACCCTTCTCATTGGGATACTGATGTCTATAAATACATAACAAAGCTTACAGACACAAAAATAAGAAAATACTTTTACATAAATGAGAGTGCTGTCATATATTAGTAAAACTCTAGATTTTATTTTTCTTTAAAAGTCTTTTAAGTGGTTTATTTGTGAATCCAATTATTTCTTTTCCATTATAAAGTGTAAGGGGTACTCATGGGGATGCAGTGTAAGCGCTGAACTGCTAATCACAGGACGAGGAGTGCAATCTTGTCCGGTCAGCTGCTCCAGAGAGAGCAAGAGGAGGCGTCTGCTCCCATGAAGATGGGCAGACAGCATGGGGACACCAAAGTCAAACCGTTGAGAAACAATCCACTCGATGGTAGTGGGCTTTCTTTGTTTTCATATAGCATACAGGCAAACGTGCCTTTGCTTTAATGCATCTGTCCAAAAAATGCACTTTCACAGATACAATTCCAATTAAAATCTCAGAATTGAATCTCCTGGGCTTCTGGTTCACATCTGGATCTATGGACTTTCTCAGATCCCACGGGACATTCAGCCTGGTATGGAGCTTCTCTCTGCTTGATACTTATTTTTTCTTAGTGAAGGCTTGCCTTTTCTTCAATAAAACAGTTCCTGCACATTTACCATGTTTTTGAAAATAAGATTGGAAAATGCTTGCGCTATAGGTGACCAGACTTCTCACTTGCTTATTTTTCTGAAAATATTTCTAAGATTTTCTAAAAATATTTTCTAAGATTTGGAAACCAAAACATTTGTTTTAGGGCCAGGAGTCTCTCTCTCTCTCTCTCCCTCATTGAAAGAGATTGAAAGAGTGAAGAAAGATGAATAAATACAAAAAAAAAAGGAAATTCTGAACTCCTTTGTCTGGATCAAACTTAATTAGAAATATATTTTGCCTGTATATCTAACTAATGATATTGTACAATCATTTCCCCATTCTTTAGGGTCATCATTATCTGCAATTGGCACCAATATGTATCTCTTAGAGTCTATCTTTCAGATATCTAGGCATAAATGAGGGGGTGATTTGAGAGATACACTGGTCTGTGAAGCAGTTCAAGTGGGATTCTGTCTATGCCTTTTTGTCAAATCTTGACAGTGAATCTCAGATTTCTCTTTTAATACTGTAGATTCTTGATAAAATTCTCCTTCTTGAAATATTTGAATGTCATCAAGATATTCTTGATGTAGTGATTCTAAGTAGTCTTTCCTTCTTTTGATAATGCTTGCATCTTTCAGCACTTGCTCTCATAGAATCTTTGAGTACCACAACAGGAGACTAGAATTCTTTTCTTCTGTTCTTTCAGCTTGAGATTTGCAGATCATGTTCTTCCCTTTTGATTTCCTAACTCCATGTGTTTGTACATTTTATGATAATGCTTTATTCGCTTCTTGATAAACCTTTTAATATTCTCTGTTAACGTCTCTCACTTAACCATTTCTTTAGGGATTGTACCTTTAAGACAAGTTGTAATGTTTTTTCTAATGTCCAGTTTGGTGTTTTCTTTCTCTCCTGACTCTTTGAGGACCTTTTACTTTCTTCATGTTCTCGATGTCATCCCACAATGGGCCTGTTTTCAGTGTTTAGTGATCAGTGACTCAAAAAAGCCTTGAGATTGTCTTTGAATTCAGGTAGGATATGGTCAAGGTTATCTTTTGGATCTCACAGATTTGTTTTAATTTTCTTCAGAATCCTCCTGAATTTGCTTATGGGTACTTGATGAACTGTTATACATTGGTCCTTGGTCTTGTCTTAGCAGATAATATGGAGTACCTACATTCTCTTTTCCCCAAGACATAGTCAATTTGATTTCTGTGTATTGCCCCTTAAGGAGGTCTACAAATATAGATGCTATTTATACTGCTGAACAAATGTATTTGTAATGAAATATTATCTTATAAAATTCTACGATGTTATCTTCAGGTTTGTTTCAGTCAGTCTCTGAAGCCATATAGTTTTCAACTAAGGATCCTTCCTCTTTGTTTCCAAATTTTGTATTTCAATTATTACTCATCATAAATGTATCTTGATTGAGTGTTTGATAAATTTCAGACTGAAGTAAATGGTAGAATTCTTCAATGTATTTATCTCTGACTCATATTTGATGGGAAAATTAGAATAATTGCATTAAATCTTATTCCTTAAAAATAATAAATATTATCCACTCATGGATATTATTAATCTTCAGAATAGATAGTTAATCATTCTTTTTGATGATGAATGTTATGGCATTTCTACCATTTTGCTAAAATGCCTTGTCAACTTAACATTGCATTTTCATGTACCTGCCAGGTTATTCCTAATGTTTGCATTTATTAACCAGTGTTTGAAAATTGGTTACTCTTCTTTCAATGTTGACTTACTGTGGTTTTGCTTATTCATCTATCTCTTGAATATTTGACTATTTTCATTTGGTGAATTTCTGAGGCAAGGAAAGTAAATCAGTGCATTCTTTCAAGCTACCAATTCTATATTAAATTAATCATGGGGATTTGAAAATAAAGTGACATGGAACTTTTTTGTTTTTTTTTTGTACCTAGTAACTATCTAACATTTAGATCCATAAAGTGCTTTCATTAAAACAAAGCAAAACAAAATAATTACCATGAATGTGCCTTTTTAAAAGGTAGAAAGAATAGGAAGATATCAAAAATTCAACCTAGATAATTGTTTCATAAAAATAAAGCAATCTAAGGGGTGAACTGTCACTGGCCTTGTATCATATTTTTTGTGTGTTTTGGCATATTAAACCCAGGATTTATGATCCTTTGCAGCAAGCAATAGAATAAGAGTTGGAGGGAAGAAGTAGGGGGTGTAAAGTGGTGGTGGTGGGGACTAAAAGGGAGAAGAGGTTAAAGGATCCAGGGGAAAAATAATGTTTAGAAACTGTGGTAGTAATTATACAATTCAGCTTGATGCGATTGAACTCTGGAAAGATAAGATATTATGTATTAACTCCTAATCAATAATACATTTAAAACAAAACTACATGACTACCGAATTCATTTCCATTCAAAATATTTCAAACTGTACATCTTTATGGAAGCAGGGAGCTTTATCTTTGTCCAACATTGCCTGTCTGGTTGGTACTGCACTTCTTATTGACTGGGAGTCCCAAACTAGAACACACCATCTACAAAATCGTAGCTTTCACAATGATTTGTTCCCTATTATTTTATTGATTGCATTGAAGATGGTGATAATGTTGAAGTCAGCTTATTCTCAGTATATCATGAAAGGGGAGCACACAAAATGAAAGGAGCAGGTAGAATAGAGAGAAAGAAGTAAGAAGGGAGGGAGAGAAGCAATTAAAAATTTAAAATATCCGCCCCACCCAACCTTGTCAACTTCATTCTCACTGCAGCAACATTAGCACAGAGCTCCAGGATGCCATGCTCACTACCCTGATGGAAGCGTCACGGGCTTACAGGACTTAAAAGACTAGTTACTTTGCCTGATATTAGGGGCTTATTTATTTATTTTCACAGGGAACCTTGGTAAGTGAGGAGCTATAAAAACAATTTTCTAGAGGCAGTATTTCTTTGTTCAGTAATTTATGTTTCAATTTGAGAAGATGCAAGAGTAGATAAGTCGATGTTAATTTTATTATTTGGAAATATTTATCCTGTTGAGTAGCATTAAAACTTTGGCTCTAAATAATAAAACTACATCCCTGAAAAATGTATTTTTTTTTACTTAAATGTACACATCTCTCTGTTTGCTTACAGTGTGGGATGCAGTCAAGTGGGAGGGTGGAAGAACTAAGTAGCTCGTTTAATGTTAGTAATTGCCTGGTGATTTTATTGCAATTAGCAAGAGATTCCTCTTTCTCTGGAGGAGGAAAATGGATATGAGAAAAAACAGAATGACATAAATGTTGAGCTAAAAGTGAGAGAAATCAGCCTCCAGATTATTGGTATGATAAATAACCAAGGATACCATTTTATGCCACCTACCAATGATTAAAATGCTTTTCCTGTGTTCTGTAAAAACTGAGAAGTTTTTGTGTTTTTGCCTGGTGAACATAAATAATACTGACAGCAATAAAATGTGGTGACACAATCTACAAAGTAAACTCTAAAACACACACATGCTGGATGAGCTTAATTCTTTAGGATATGAAAAGATGAAATGCAAACACACGAACATGGAGAATGAAGAGATGTGACTTGGAGAGAGAAGTAAAACATACTGTATTTTCTCAATTTGCATCACATATTATTGAAACTGTGTGCATGTGTGTCTGTGTGTGTGTGTGTTTTCAAAGGTATTGCCTCCAGGTCATTTTGACTCATTGTGAATCTATAAAAGAGAATAGAATTCTGCCCTTAGATTTCCCTAGACCATCAATCTTTACCAAAGCAGACCGTCACTTCTTCCCACCGAGGGACTGATCAGCTAGAAATGTTGACCTTTTGCTTAGCAGCTGAGCTTTTTACTGCTTTACCTTGTCTCTCTCATTCTCTCGCTCCCTCCCTGTATTTATTCTATAAATTACACAGCATTAAGGAATCCTGAGGAACTGATTTATCATAAACAAAGACCAAGTTATCGATTTATTTCCAAGAGACTTAAAGTCACGAAGTACAGTAGTGTACTGTCTTGGTTTAATATATGCTACCATCTCTTGGTAATCAGCCCCTGTGACACTAGGAATTAGTTTAGGACAAGCTGACTACAGTAACATGACAGATACTGGAGGGTTAAAGATAAGATTTGGGCTGTCTGTTCCTGTAAGTGTATATATAATCTCCTGGAAACCCAGTAGAGGCTCCTTCTGAATAGGCGTCAACTTGCTCATGATTTATCTCGGGGGAAAATCTAAAATGCAAATCAAATTATAGATCATCATGCCAATCAACTTAAGAGCTATGTCAACTTAAGAAGTACAGTTAAATTTGACAAAGAAGCAAGGCTATGGAGACTTCATCTCATGCATTTTGGACGTAAGAGGAAGGATCCGTGCCTGGAAAAGAACATCCCATTTGGTAAAGCAGGGGGTCTGAAATAAAGGAAACCTTCAGCGTGGCAGCCACAGTGGGCTCTGAATACAGCAAAGGGTATGAGCATGGCACATGACCAGGTAGGGTTTCACGAGATTGTATATCAGGCTGCTCGGTCAGAACTGGCCGGATAGCGTAAAATGACAGCCACAACCATGCATTGAGTAACATTACACACTGGCTTACAAGATGACAACATCTATAGATACCTAATCCATTCTTCACATAGTTGCTCTTAAGAATATTTTAGAGGGAACACATTGTACTTGGCACATGAAGCCACCTATTCAGCCACTCTAGATAGAGGACTCATTCCACTCTGCTGCGTAAGACGCTGGTTTGTAAAACAAGCTTTAACCATGAGAATGAACCTGGAACAAGCACAACAAAATATGGTTCTGGATTTAAAGGAAGAAATCTCCTTTTTAACATTTTTCTGCACATTGAGCCAGAAAATTGCATTGGATGTGAAGAAATAATGGAGGCTCAGATAAAGGATGGAGAAAGTAAGAAAAAAAGAGTGCAAATAATGTCTTATGCCACATCAAAAACAAAGTATTTTTTTTTCATTATCAGGTAAAATTAAGCTACTTAATGATTACTAAATATGCTCATACAAGTTTCTAGTTATTTCATAAATATATTATATCTGACATCATGGTCCAAGGTAATACAGAGATTTGATAAATTAATGTCTCATAGAAATTCAGAGATCCAAATTTTTCTTTTTAATTTTATTAGCAATATATTTTTCATGTTATCATTTTATGTCAGGACTCAAATATTCCTGCAGATAAATAATGGGACTGCAATCTGGTTCCTGAGTCAATGGTTGAGAATACTTCATTTTCTAGATAACCTGATATTTGTATTGAATTATATGTTCCATAATATATATTCTAGTATCACTCAAATCATCACATATAATACTTTTAAAAACATATAAATGACAAATTGCTGAATATTCTGAGCCTTGCACAAACTGAATCACTCCAATTACTGAGGCCATCTTTAATTATTTTGCAGCATTGTATTTAGTTTTAAATTTTGCATACTTAACATTTCAACCAATATTCATTGTCTCCTTTTGTTTACCATTGTAAATAATATTTTTAGAGTTTCTATTTCTATTTGTCCATTGGAATCCTAAACATATCATTGAGCTTTGTCTATGAATCTTATATCCTGCAGTTTTGTGAACACATTAGTTCCAGTATCTGTTCTTCTAATTTCCACAGGGTTTTCTATATGCACTATATGCCATTTAGGAATAAAATTTGTTTTATTTGGAATGGCTTCACTTTTTATTTTATTTTTATTTTTTTGTTTGTTTTTTTTGGACATCACTGCCCTCAGGTGGTGGGAGTAGGAGGCCCAGTCTTTGCTCCATGGAGCTGGAATTGAACCTCCATCCCAGTGGACTGCAGTCCCGTGCACAACCACTGCGCCACCGGGGCTCAGCCCCCACTTTTGATTTTAATTTAATATTTTAATCTATTTGAAATGCAGACATTTAAAAAATCTAGAGGACAAGTAGGGTGAAGGGCTTAAACATTATACTTAGTGAAACTGAGCATCAGAAATAAGGAAAATTAACATGAGTTTCAAAAGCAAAACACCCTGCCATGGAGTCAGTGCTGATTTGTAGTGACTGGTCACTCCTCCCCAGGGAGTTTCTGAGACTTTAACTGTATCAGAGGTGTCTGGCCTCTGATACACTTACAGAAAGGGTTCAACAGGCAGCTGTGCAGCAATAATTATTATTTATTATAACACCGGTATAGAGATCATGACAGAGAGAGAAAGAAAGTAACAATAAGAGTCAAACATACATAACATCAGGGTAACATGCTCACCTCTGCCCCATATGGTGATCCGCGTGGAGATGGAGAGGAAGAACGAACATCAATTTTCCCTGTTTAAGTAGCCTAACAAGGGACACATAATTACATAATTTCTCTAGTCACCGGTCAGGACATGCTGCGAATCGCGAATGGCAGGGGAGTGGGGGGTGGGGGGAGGGCTGTCTTAAGGCCTATAAGATGATAATGGTTTAGGGATGACTCATGACTAAGAGGAGAGGAATGTGATAAGGATGGACATCAGGGGTAGGTGAACAGGTCTATATTGGTAGGTGTCATTGACAATGACTCTTGAATCCCACCCATAGACCTCAAGGAAGCAGATCTCTCTCCTAACTTGAGTCATGCAAAGCCCTCATATAACTGGGGGCATCAGGGAGATCAGCTGTCTTAGTCTCGTCACTAGTCAGACAGAGACCTCATAAAATTGGGAGTTTCAGTGAGAATAGTTTCACACTAAATGATGGTAAATTGTTTGCTTAATAATTTAGAGTATAACAATTGTGGAAAAATTCTGTCTTCATCCCACATAACTGTTTATAGGAACAGAAAGCCCAGTCTTTCTCCCATAGAACTGAGGGTGGTTTCAAACTGCCGATCCCAATTCTACCCATAAATCACTACCAAAGCAGGGCTCTTCTCTGAAGGGTTCTAATTCTCGCTAATAATGATCCTCCTAGAACTAATTGAGGTGCCTCCAATAGAATGATTTATTTAAAGAAGGAGGGGGAAATAGGAGCTTATATCAAGGGTTCAAGTAGAAAATATTTGGAAATGAGGATGGCGACATGTGTACAAGTGTGCTTGTAAGAGTTATAAGAGCCGTAAGAGTCTCCAATAAAATCATTAAAAAAAAACGAACTGAAGCATGGGTGTTGGACGAACTTCAATAGAATATGTGGGGCTTATACATATGAGGTGCTGAAGGGCAGTTCATGATGACTCGATTTTAAAATATAGATACTTTTATACCTTTATACTTATATTTGTATTTAATTGTGCATTTCCCTTCGTATTTGAATAAGTCTGCTGCCATGTGTTTTTTCAACACAAATACACATATGAATACACTGTACTTATCTGTTTATGTTGATAGTGCACAACAATGAGAATAAGTTGATGTAGTCATGCAGAAGGTATTCCAAGGACCAAGAAGGTATTCCAGTCTAGCAGGTGAGGAATACGTGGAAAAGGGAATGGTTTAATTTGCAGAGAAACCTTGAAACACAGGCAAGAGGAATGAAGGTTGAGGCTATGACAATTCCACCACCACTCAAACCTGGATAAAGTTAGGGCAGTCTCACAGTGGAGCTAGGACAGAATAGAAATTATCCTAAACAGATATAAACACATCTATGTCTAATGTGCTTCATAACAATCTAGGTAATACTGGTGTCATTTTAATTTTCCGACTTTTGAAATTGCATCTGATGCAACATTAACTTGCTACTGCAAAATTTCAATCTAATTCACTAGTTGGTTCTGGTGACAATTTGTTGGCTCTATTTTTCACAATTAAAAGAGAGGTAATTATTAATAATGCTCTTGAATGTCTAAATATTTGGCAGAGTTAAAATTCTTCAAACTTTTAAGCATCTTGGCAAGAAATTTGAGACAAGGGACAATTACAGAAATTTGGCAGTGTTGACATCATGCATTATTTACCAGTGTTTTTAAGAAATACTTGAATAATGCTTCCAAAATTTGTCATAATCAGATGAAAGGTATTTATGCTTGTTTAGACATTATTTTCAAAAAATAAGTCCATGAAGATTTTATGTAACATTGTGCATAATAAAGTTATTTTTTTGTTTTGTACACATACAAAGAAAGTTTTATATTAATTCTGGGAGAATGGTAGATATGTCCTTAGAATATTAAAATGAAATATTAATATTTTAGTCCTATGTTTTAGTATATCTTCTTTCTCAGATTTATTTGTACTTCCTCCACCCTTCAATATTAATTTCCATAGGAAAAAAAGGGGAAGGGTTCTTCCTAGTCTTCATATACACTTCAAGATATGGTAAGCATTCCATCCTTGTCCCAATTAATGTTTACATTCAATTTACTAAGTGTAATCATGCTTTATAAATAAACTCCCTTATCAACTAAATTTGGGATACGTGATCTTCTATATAAAAACAATCAGATGATATTCACATAGTAACACTTTAATGGATTTTAAGTAATTTGTTTTAAAATTGCATTACATAACTAATACTCCTAGCTACTCCTCATGTCACAGTGGCTACACTCAGTAGGCCTGGTATAAGAACAAAAATGAAGATGGTGCGGGACTGGGCAGTGTTTTGTTGTGTTGTGCATAGGGTCATGGTGGCTTGTAATGGACCTTGGATTGAGAACCACGAAGTTGATTACTCAAATCCCATATCGGCTCTACAAGAGAAAGGTGAAGTTTTCTGCTGCTCTGAGTTTGACACATCAGCAGTGATGGCCTGGGTCCCCTCCTGAACAGCAACCAGTCATGCCTTTTCTCCAAGCATAAGACTTCCGTGGAAGTCTTCCATGCTACATGCCACTTACCACCTCTCACAGTGCCCCAATTCCAGCTGATGGTCCAGAAGTTGTCATGTGGTTCATTTCCTTCTTACTCTCTCTATGACTGTTTGCCAAGTTTCAAGCTGCTGTCCTCATTTTTTTCTACCTTTATTCTTTACTCAAATCTCTCATGGACATGTGTTGGGGAAAGCGTGACTTCTCTTGTATGGAATCATCCTATATAGATTCACTTCAGATTATTTCAATGTAGAAGGAAATCATTGCTTGTATACTTTCTTTTTTGTCAATACTCCATGGAATTGTTCTTCTAGAACCAAAATGAAAATTCCTTTGTAAAATTTAATTATAAAAATCATTATATGCTCTAAAAATCTATTCAGGATGCTGACAAATCATACAGAAATAATAGAGTAATAGTCATAGTATCTAGATGAAAAGTAAATTTCAAGACACACAAATATCATTGGGTGGAGGCCTGATTTGGGTACATCTTCTACTTATACAGGAGGATTATAGTTATGCAGGGTGGCTGCAAAATGATCATGCAAAAACTCAATGAACCTTTCATTTCATTTGTATTTATCTTTTGCATTTGATTTTTCTATCAACTTTTGGAGTGTCTGTCCTTTTTTGTTGAAATAGCCAGGAAGGACATAAATCACATGGTCTACTAGTTGGCTGAGTTTAGTTTTGAATGATGATAAAAAATGGGCTTGATATACCTTAACAGTAAAATCCCTTATGCATAATTGTGACAATTAAAGTTATATGAAATACCCTCTCTAAATTCAGTCATAACATAGTTCTCTAACTTCACTGCTGCCATATCATTTTGATCTTGAGGACTCAGTGTTTGGAAGAGAAACCATTTGCCTTCTATGAGACCAGACCAGTGAGTGGCATGCACTCCTAAAACAAATAGTCAGAGGAAATAAACGGGCTTGCGGTGGCACATCACAGTAAGCTCTAGCGAAGACATTCAAAATCTCCAAAATCACCAATTTTCTGAGATAGCGGTCAGCTACGAGTGACTTATTTGAAATAATGAGTGTCAGGAAGCATCTGTGCTTCAGAAAATTAAATGCAGATGAATACACTATCAAATCCAAGACCGGAGTCTTGTACCAGCCAGTAAAAATGCAATGCAGACAACACTTAAGAGACACACATGCAATATTAAATGTTCTAGTACTTATTTTGGAAGAATACAAGCCCACTGAAATTAGTGTTAAGACTACAGTGCATTGAACTCATCCATTACATATAAAACTGTTGTCATTAATATTCATTGCCTGCAAACTCACTATTTGAAATTACATGTGCACTTTACACACGTCAAATCTCGATGAAGACCAACCTTGCTCTAAGTTCTCAGCAGCTACATGTCCAATAACTACCATATAGGATGGTGCGATGTTGAGCTTCCCACAGCCACAGAGGCATGGAATTCAACAAAGATCTCCATAACTGGAGATTGGGGTATATAGGAATTCAACCTTTCACAATTTGGATTGGGGTAATGGAAAACAAATTAACCTGATCAGCTTCTCATGAAGAATAGTTTTTGAAGGATTTGGGTCACTCAGCTTTCACACCAAATAATAATGACCTTATTTAAAGCTTTAGATGGCTTCTAACTTTGAACTTCTGACACCTTCATTTGTTCACTCATCCATAAATTCCTGTGAAAGCATTGTGAAAAACAGCATGTGAGGTAGAGATGTATCAGTAGTTATGAGTCAGGCTCTAGGTTTGTCAGCATAAGTCAATGAAAGATTACTAACATTTGTGACAGTGGCTCTTAGAAAATGTGGGAAAGGGTCACTATAGCAGCAAATAGCCTACTGTTAGGCTGAAGGTCATTCAGCAAGAGCTGCAACAGTTGGTCGGCAGAGAGTTATCAGGGGTGCTCGCTGGAATCAGAAGAGGTCCTGGAATGAGGGGATCATTACAGATGTCTGATGGAGCCGGCTTCAGAGCAGAGCACATTGGAAAGATGCTGACTTGTATTTTATTGACTCTACCAAGGCAGTAGACCATATGGATCTTCACAAATTATGGATAAATTTAAGAAGCATGGAAACCACACAGCACTGCCCTGTGCTCATGCTGAGCTGGTGCATGGATCTTCTACATGGATCAGAAAGCAGGGGTGGGAAAAGAACAAGGGTATATTCCAAGATCTACAATCAGGAAAAGGATGTGCAGGGGTGTATACACTCACCATATTTATTCAATCTGTATGCTGAGCAAATAATCAGAGAAGCTTCCTTATATGAAGATGAATGTGGCATCATCAGGATTGGAGGAAAGTCTTATTAATAAAGACTGGATAAATTTTTTTGCCAACTTACCCAACTGTCTGGATATTTTTTCAGCTGTTAGTTTTATTTTTTTTGCATTAAACCATAAATAGGTGGATTTTTGCATTAAACCATAAACACAAGTAAACTCCGGATTTATCTGAAATGTGTTAAAAGTATGTGATATGCAGATGACACAACCTTGCTTGCTGAAAGTGAAAAAGATTCAAATTACTTGCTGATGAAAAGCAAAAATTGTAACCTTCACTGTAGATTATAGTTTAGTGTAGAAAAGACCAAAATCTTTATCACTGGGCCAATAGACAATACCCAGCTAAACAGTGGAAAAAGACTGAAATTGTCAAGAATTCTTTGTAACTTGTAACCATGATCAATGTTCCTGGAAGCAAGTTAAACGATCAAAATATGAGTTGCAGGAAATAAATCTGCTTCATAAGACCTATTTAGACTATTGAAAAACAAGGATGTCACTTTGAGGACTAAGGTGCACCTGATCAAAGCCAAGTGTTTTCCGTTGCTTCTAATGCATGTGGTAGTTGGACCTTGAGTAAGGAAGACCATGGAAGAAATGAATACATTTGAATTGTGATGCTGGAGAAGAAAATAGAAAGTGCCATGGACTGTTAAAAGGACAAACCTCGTGGTCTTGGAAGAAGTACAGCGAGAGTGCTCCTTAAAGACAAGGATGGAGAAACCTCCCTTCACAAAATCTGGACATGTTGTTAGGAACAACCAGTCCCTGTAGCAGGAGTTCACGTCTGGTCAAGTCAAGGGACAGTGAAAAGTAGGAAGACCAGTTAAGTGACAGACTGGCACCGTCGCTGATACAATGGGCTCAGACACATGAGCAGCAGTGTTTAAGTTCTCTGTGAGTCAGAACCAGCATCATGTAACCTAACAATAACAAGGACATGTATCCATAATTAGAATAGCCCCCAAGGGTCTGTTATTCTGAGATTTTTAAATAAAAATGTGAAAATCAGAAGATAGCCATATAAATAATCACGGTCCCATACAGAAGACCTAAAATCTGTAAGGAAATATGTTATCAGGAACATTGGTGAATACAATACAATACAATACAATAATCCACTTAGGGCTGTGCCGTCACGAGTGAGAGAAAGGAAAAGGAGTTAGCAAAATTAATATTAGCCAGAAAAGCTGGAGAGTTCACATCAGAACTTGGTGACATACCATCTTTTCTTTGTTAAGGGACCTCCCATTGCTTTTCCAACACTTTTGGCTTCATTTTTGGCTTACCAAAAAGGAACATTATGCATGTTCATGTGGTATTTTGAATGCCTCAATAAGAGACCAAGTGGAAAATTCTTCATATATTCCTGACACATATTAATTAAAGAAATGTCTTTGTAGTTTGCAGGGGCTGCTGAACCCATAGCTTCCCATAGTCACCCTATGTATAATGAAAGAATGTCCGGCTATTTTTCTGTTGCTCCAGTTAGGTGCCCTCAAACGGAATCTGATTCATTTTGTCCCGAGGCTTCTACAGAACAAAGCCAGGATGCCCGGGTCCTGGGCCAACCTTGCAACCCCTCGCTTACAGCTCGCTTCCTCAGCCACTGGATTAATCCCTCTCCTTAGCAATTTTCTTCGTTTTGCTTCCTTTTCTCCTTGATCACGCTTAATCTCCTTTTCCAGGAGCTAATCCCTCCTGGCAGCATGTTCAAGTACATGTCACCATCCTTGGTTCTAAGGACCATTTTGACTACACTTCCTTAAAGACAAATTCATCTATTCTTTCCACTGTTCCTGGCACTTTCATTCAGTATTCTTCCCCAGGACCACAATGCAAACACACTTCTTATTTAGTCTTCCTTAGTCAATGTTCACTATTCACATGCAGATGAGGTCATTGAAGATACAAAGTCACTGTCAGGTTCCCCTGCCTTCCTGAAGAAGTGTGATTTTTGACATGCCAGCCCAAACATCAAACATTTGAGCAGTGAGGTGACATGGTGCATAAACATCTGAGGACAATTGTGTCATGGATTGAAGAAGGTGAGTCAAATGATATAAGTCACTAAAACGATATAAGAATGATCTTAATCAGTCCTGTGAGAAAGAATAGTACCTTCTAATTGAATGGTAATGGAAGATGAGATATGGGACGCCATTTGGCACCTATTTAAGTCAATGAAGTAGAATTTGGTGAAGGATTGAATGTGGTTAAATAAAAATTAGGAACAAAATATATGTCTCGACTGTTTATAGGTGTTTGGGGAGTGGAAACTTTTCCACCAAGTTTCTGGTTGAGGTTTTGCCAATGAGAAGCTGTGAAAAGCAGAAGGCAAAGCCAGTGTCGGAGGACAAAAGAGAAGCAAAAGTCATAATTACTTCTACAGTGGTCTCAAGCATCAACATGTGTCCTGGTAAATAGGGAGATTTCCGGCTTCTCTGGTGCTCCCCTAATACTTTGTCTGCCTGTTCATATTCTGGTGAGATTTCTTTAAAATCTAAGAGTGAAATTGGGCTGAGCCCCGGTGGTGGAGTGGTTGTGCACAGGACTGCAGCCAACTGGGATGGAAGTTCAATTCCAGCAGCGGCTCCATAGGAGCAAAGGCTGCGCCTCCTACTCCCACCACCAGAGGGCAGTGATGCCCCCCCAAAATCTAAGAGTGAAATTGTGACCCAGGGATGCTTCTCCTGACTTTGACTTCTCCAGCATTATACAGACTGTCTAAATGTATTGTTCTCTGTGTTAAACACCTTCTTATAGGAAAAGACCAAGAGTGTGTTTGTTTTCCATCTGGCTGTGACTAAACAGCATTTTGTATAGAAATGGCTAACTCATTGTACAGTCAACATTGTTGTTCTGGTTTTCTCTTTACCAATAAGAGGTAGTCACAGGAACCCTGGAAAGAGAGAGCTGAAAATGAAAACAATTTTGGCAATATTGATGGGAAGACTTATGGGTTTCTGAGGAAGTAATAGTACTTGCAGTCTATTTTTTCTCTCTCTGAATATTTCCTTTTCAGTGCTATGAGCAACTGTGAGCATTTCCTACACATTTGGTGACTTCTGATTTTCTGAAGACAGTGTATTATATTATCACTTTCACCTTCTAATGTGCAACAGAAGAAAACACTGCCATCGACTTTGCCATCTTAGAATTCTTACTAGATTTGAACTCATGGTGGCAAGCACTGTGCTAATCACTTTAGTTGAGGGCCTTCATCTTTTTTGCACATTCTTTACTTTGTCAAGCATAGTATCCCTCTCCAGAGACTTATCCCTTTTGTAACCTGCTCAAAATAATGGTGAGACTCTATCAACTCTCCCCACTTCACTCAGGAATTGTGTTAGTACAGGTTGACTAAAGAAACAAACTCATAAATGGGTCATGTGTGTAACAGAGAACTTCATATCAGATAATAATTTTATATTAAGAAAACATCCCAACCAAGTACAGATTAAGTCCATACATCAGGTATTAGCCAATAGGTAGGTTCCATACCAGTCTATAATTTCCTATGAAGACTCACACGACACGTGCAATGACACTGAATGCAGGAAGATCACAGGTCAGTGGGTCGAAAGTCTTGTGAATGCGGTGGCAG
The DNA here is from genome assembly GCA_004026705.1 of Nesogale talazaci. Lineage (NCBI taxonomy): Eukaryota > Metazoa > Chordata > Mammalia > Afrosoricida > Tenrecidae > Nesogale > Nesogale talazaci. The sequence continues at coordinate 80,058 of PVJH01003806.1, read as the reverse complement.
TGGAAGCTTCTCAGCACTGGCATGGATCTCTATGTGGCTTCTCCAGCTCCAGGGTTCTGGTTCCATCAGGGTGTGTCCATGTAAGATGTCAGTAGGAACACAAGCAGAGCATGTGTGGCCTCCAGAGAGCTTTTTATCTCCATAGCCCCCAAATGAGGTAATCAAGCTGTGTTGTTTTTAACAGGCTAAATTCCACTCCTTCATCCTTAATATTCTAAAATTGATACTGGATTATGTAACCAACCCAGGAGCACTCTGGCTGATCTTTCAAGACATATTTTTATATTCTTTTGGCATCCAACTCTATGTTCATCTTTAACCATGAAATTCAAATATATCTGTTTTTCAGACTTTCTTGCTCATGGTAAAGTTTTTGCACAGATATGAGGCATCAAAAATACTCTAATTTGGCCTACCTTGACCTCAAAGTGACATCGTTGCTAGTTAGCTCTAATGATTTTTCTTACAGCAGATTTTCTCAAATTCACTACATTGTTTGCTTTATTGCTTGTTGCTTTAATGAGCACTGATTGTGGATCAACGATTTTTGCTTATTGTCCCTATTGAAGATTTTTCATTTATGTGGACATATTATATGAACCATAAAATATATCTATATTCAGCATTTTAAAATGTATCTGACACATGAATTGCTTTAATATTTCAATTTGAGGCTTACATTTTTTTTCTCCTTTTCTTTCAGCTTGAGAAATTCCAATCTTATCATTCCCTGTTTTGCAATGTGTCTCCAAGATGTTGTGTCTCTTATTATTACGCTATCCTTTGTCCTTGAGCAGAGTCCTGATGGCTTGTGGGTTAGGTTTGGGATGCTAGTTAGCAGATTGAAATCAACAGCTGCTTTTCAAGAGAAAACTGAGGTTTTCTGCTGTAGTAAAGAGTTGCTGTCCCAGAAGCACACAGGAGTGCTTCTCCCTTTCTGACAGGGTCACTAAGCATGGAAATGAACTCAATTGTAGTGGATTGTTCTTGAGATTTTTTTTTTTTTGAAATCTTCTTGCCCAACACTATTATCTCAATTTTTAAAATCTTTTGTCTATTATCTCAATTTATCCTATTTTCTTTTGAACAAGTTTAGTATCATTGAGTCAATCTTGAAACATAGATAAAAAGGCACTCGCTAGTACAGGGTAAAATTGCCTCTGAGTTTCTGAGACTGTAACATTTTCCTGGAGTAGAAGACTCAAGTACACTATGAGACATATATACAAAGAGAATATTCCAGTCTTTTCGATCTTTGTTTTGGTGTGTGTTTTTTTCTTTTCCACTCTTCCTCTTTCTCTTCGTGCCCTTTCTCTTTATTATTATGCCTCTTTCTTCCTTCTTCTATGCCTGCTTCTTCCTCTTTAATGGTCTCCTATCTTCTGCATGTATGGTATGCTTGAGGCCAACTCATAACTTACTGACTCTTGTGTCATTTGTGCTGTTTGCATCAAACTATTCTTCAGATGATCTCATACATGATAAATGCTGAGAGTAGCATTTTACACCCGTGGACTTCCTTGAACTTAATTAAACTTCAATTTTAACTATAATATTAATAACCGGAGGTTTTATAGATGTGATTTATCTGTCAAAGACCTCATGTACAGTCATCATTTGTCTTTTTGGAAAAAGCAGGTATTTGAAATGAATAAAGTCTTAAAAATTGTACTATCTAGATGACAGGAGGATCTCTATAACCAAGACCACACTTTGCAGTCTGCCTTTTCTTGTCTGTGCAACATTTCACCTCAATGACCATACTTTTCAATGAATCTTCCAAAAAGCACAAATTGGTGGTTGTTTCAAACAGCACAAATTGGTGAAAATATTTACATCTTAATAGTTGATGAATAAATGTGACTGGCAGTTGTACCAACTAAAATTCCTTTAGTGTTTTAATGTGATAAAAGTAACACTTAAAGTTAGAGTAATAACTGTATTAGAACATGGGTCAGAAATTAATACATTTAGAATCTAGCAGAAAAAGTACAACAACAAAAATCTTGTGAGTTTTTCTTTATTTTATCTTGTAAAAATTAGAGCATTACAAGATCTAAGATTTGAATTGTGTGATGGTAAATTAGCACAAGAATGGATTTTAACCAATTGTTACTCTAACATGTAATTCAGTGATCTTTCATATAAGACTATTATTGAATTTATAGGTTTTCAAAAATTTTATTCTTAACTTGAGTTAAAAATTAGAAGACTAAAATTAAGTATTATAGATAACCATTTCCAATTAATACTCTGTATTTTTTTAAATTGAAATTTGCTGGGTTTTGATTGGAAGAAATGTTTTAGTTCTCGTGCTACCATTTTGATCACATAAATTAAATCTAGGGATCCAGTTTATTCTTATGAAAAATTAATTATGTGGAGTTTTACAAGAGGATTATAGAACTGAGAAAAAAAATTAAGCTGCCATACCACAATATACTTTTTGCTATTAGATGCAATAAAAACATGAGAAAGCTTAGACTATAAACTGTTAATTCTGATGGGTAGGTTTGTTATGCCAACATGGCCACAGAAGATTGGTGGGTCTGTTGTGATGGCACTGCCAATGAACACACAGGATGAATTGAAGGGCAGAGATACGAAGGGCTCAGTGAGTCCCGCCCTTTCTCTTGCTTCCGGATCTTCAAACCAGAGAGCTGCCTTGTTCGTCCTGTGCCTCGACCTCCAAGCAACACTACCTGTGGGACACCTAATTATGGACCGTGGAGCTGTGAGTTAAGGTTCCTTCAAGCGCTACTTTGCCACACTCCTGGGATATACATCTCTTGAGCTGGGGGACTGTTGGAATCTGTCATCTGGCTGACTGTTGGTGACCTGCTCTGCTGTTTGCTGCCTGTCACCAGATAGCCTGAATTGCTCTACAGAGGACTACTCAGTGAACCTCAAGACTTGAAGGACTGCCAGTCTTCTAGCTGTCTCACACAAATGAGTTGCACTGAGCAATCTGTACTGCTTTATAGATAGTTAACTCTTTCATATCTTATATACCTTTCTCTATATATAAATATATAAAAAGAATTACTAGTGTCCTGATTTTATTTCTCTAAGAGAACCCTGCCTGACACAGTTAATATTTTCTTTACTTAGAGATGCTACTCCCTTATTAACTATTAAAATAAGTTCTTAAAAAAATACAACCAGCATGCCTGAAAGAATGAAGGAATGAAGGACAGTTCATTACCATAAAGGTGAGAACCATGTCTGGTGTTATCAAGTGAATTCTGACTTACAGCCAGGCTGTAAGACAGAGTAGACATATTCCCTATAGTTTCCAATCTGTTTTTTAATTTTAATAAATCACTGTTTGGGGGCTCCTACAGCTCTTATAACAGACCAGACATCCATTGCATCAAGCACATCTGTGCATATGTTGCCATCATCCTTTTCAAAGCATATTTTTTTCTACTTGAGCCCTCAGAATCATGGTAAAGATTTCTCCACCAGAGAATCTAGGGGACATTTCTGTTATCTCCTATGATGTCACAATTAACCAGAATCAACTCACATAACATCAATGTACTATTAAATGTGCTTTTGACAGTTGATTTTAAGAAGCCACGGGGCTTCTTTGACTTACGTGCCCCTTTTTCAAGTCTGGAAAAGGGCTATATAATAATAATATTGTTCTAAAGGTTCCTGCTGTAAAGGTCTGGATTCTTTCAGGCTATAGCAGCTCATTGAGTTCTTATTAGCTTGAGAGAGGAAGAACTCATGACCCAAAAAAGAGCGATATCCTTCTATGCCCAGCTTTCATCAGCCTTCTCTTTGGACGAGTGACTTTTGTTAGGATAATTTATACCTGTTCTAAGACCTAATGTATGAGCTCATTGATCACCTGTTAGGCACTCTGCTCAGTACTATGCCCCATGATTGTTAAGGAGATAACTTTTTGACATGATACATTAGAATCAATTCTGGAAGAGTAACGAATATGAATTTTTTTTAAAAAAATCCCAAATTAGCTAGTGACAAAAAGATAGGTAAACATATTATCTTCATCTACCCTATGAAATGTCACTATGGGACTTTACAAAAGAAATGACTTGTATTTCACCCCTTTTCTAAATGTATTCCTCTCTGCATTGACTACAAGTTTCTTTCAAAGTGCATGTGGACAGTGGCAGTGCTTAATGTTATTGTAGAATATGTGCTGCTGGTGATAATAATTTTGAAATCAAGTTGACTGTCTCACCATGGACTATGTTTCAAAATAAAATTCCCCATAAGGATATTAGAGTTACCTCCTGACAATTTCATGCTTTACAAAAGTTTCCATAATTCTTTAGTGAAGCATTAAACTTACTTCACTGTTAAATTATATAAGTTAAAAAAAAAGATTTACAGGCTTTTGCTTTAAGGAAATGGCAGGGATGGCCAGTACTTAAATAAGATCTGTATCTGATGTGGAGTACTGTATATGATAATCACTCTATTGAAAGAGGCCATTCAGAGGAATAGCTGCATTGGGAGAAATTATGGATGAAATGTGGAGTTATAGTCAGAAAATTTAGGTTATTTCAAAGTCATACCCTTTTTTTTACTGAGCCAAATCAAGGTAGAACATATGGATAAAACCAGAACTAAGGGAAACCTTACTGAATGTTAAAAGGTAGGAATCAGGGATTAAAACCTAGCAGCGTGGATGAACTAATGGCAGAAGCATCAAGCTGCTAAGCCATAACTTGACAGGAGTTTAGACAACATTTACCAGTGTTTAAACATAATGTCTCGGGTTATAATCATCATAATAAAGTCTTAGCTCTTAAATACTTTATAATTTGGGTGAGGTTTGGACAAATGTGAATTTGTCAATTTTTAACAAATTTCTAACAAAATTGAAATGAGTTTGAATGTTAATGGCAACCTAATTTACTTTTCTCAATTTCTATAATTTCTTCTTATATACACTGAAATTTATTTTACATGAGTAAGCCTTTCCCATGTAATATAAACCATGCATATACCTATAAATGAAAGAAGTGGCACTAAAGTCTGTCCTCCAAAAAAAAAAATCAGAATTTCACAGTTTTTAAATCTCAGGACATTCTCATCCTCTACAACGGTGCTGTTAGTGCTGTGAAGTCAATTTCAATTCCATGTCACTAAGAGTCTTCCTCTTTTTCACCATTTCTTTTCCTCTCTTGATAACATAGGGAGGAGGCAATGTCTTTTTATCCTTCTGATAAAGAGAAATCTGGCTGTACTTCCAAAATCGATTTTTTTGTGGTTCTAGATTCCACTGCATATTCAATATTCCTTGTAAATGCCATGATTCATAGTTTAATTCTTCTAAACTCTTTCTTATCCATTAACTAGATTTTAAAATTCATATTGGGAATTGAAGATAACATAACTAAATTTATAAACACCTTAATCTTCAATATGACATCTTTTTTCTTTTTTTTTCTTCTTTTTTTTAACACTTTAAAGAGATTGTTAGCAGCAGATTTTCCCTTGCAATATGTTGACTGATTTCTTGACTGATGCCAGTATGAGTGTTGATTGTGAATACAAGACAAAATTAAATCCTTGAAAACTGTAATTTTGTTTATAATTATTTTACTTATTAATATTCTTCTGAGAAGTTTTACTTTATTTAGGTTGAGGTATAGTATTGTAGATCCAACATTTAGGTTAAGGGTTAATATTTTATTTAGTTTGAGGTGGCTTTTCATAGCTGGCTGTTCCAAAGTTGTGTCATCTGCATATCACATGTTTTAATGAGGATCTCTCAATGCTTTATTCTTTTTCATTTTGTTTAGTTTCACTAGCTTTTCCTTACTCATCCATTTAAAAATTAGATTTAATGTCATAATCTTAGTGCACACCTTTCCTGATTGGAAACCAGGCAGTATTCTCCTTGTGGTTAAGGATGGGTGCGATTTACACCACCGGTGGTGACATCCTACTTTAAGATGGGTCCTGAAATGCTGATTTGGACAAAAGATACAACCATTTCTTTTCAGTTTGTCATTAATAACATAGAACATCAAAATATTTGTGCAATTCAAAATATTCTGTGCCGATCTTTTTCAGCTTATTGATGTTTAGGTTGCAATCAATTTCAATTTTATAAATTCTAATTTTGCAAGTTCTTATTTCTTATATTCCATATTATGAGTGTTAATGGGTGTTTGAACTAGTTATACTTATCTTGAGCTGCGTGGAATCAGCCAATAACATGTCCAAAAAGACTCCCTTCATGCATGTCGTGACGGCCAACCATGAGGAGGAGGCGATTCTTCCCGTGGGAAGTTTTTTATTGTTTCTAACTTAAGGTGCACATCTTTCACCACTCCTTCATTGCCTGGTTTTCACTGGACAGTTTTTGTTTCTGGTTCATCTTTTTTCAGCCATAGATCATTAGGTTCTTTGACTAGTCTTAGTCTGGAAGCTCTATTGCAATCTGTCCATCCTGGGTGACTTTGCTTTTATCTGAAATTCAGGTGCCATCGTTTTCAGCATCACCGCAGCATGGGATTCCTGAGGGGTGGTGAACTGAGAGAACGATGTAGATCAACAAGTGTACAAAAATAGAACTTTGCGTAAGTAAAATTATGAAAAAAGATAAAGTTTGCTAATGTTAATTGAAAGGGCACCAGTGGCGCAGTTGTCAAGGGCTAGACTGCTTTTCAAAAGGTCGGTGGTTCGAACGCCATCAGTCTCTCTGCGGGAGAAAGATGTGGCAGTGTACCTCTGCATCCTTAACGTTTAATGAATGGTGACGAAGCCTAGGGCGCTGTATGGACTTCAGAAAAAGCACACTTCAGAAAGATGTACATTTTCATGGATAAAAATGGCATGCCATACTGATAAACGGAACAATTTTCCAAGTAGATGTAACAATTCATGTTGTATACACGGTTAATAAAAGAGGATCAAAACATGTGGAGATAGATAGAACAAAAGGCATAAATAGATAAATCTGTGCTTTACTTTGAGATTTCAACATCTGTCTTCCAGTAATTGACAGGTCCAGCAGGCAGAACACCAGTAATGATATAGTTGACCCAAACAGCACTCTCAATCAACTGGATTTAATTGACATTTATAGGACATTCCTTCCAACACCAGTAGGATACACATTCTCCTCAATTTACCATTTAACATTCTCTGAAATTATCAAATTCTTGTCCCTAAAACATCTAAACAAATTTCAAAAGCAGGAAAGCACATGAAGTCTGTTGTCATGTCAAAATGGAATTAAGTGAGCAGTTAATTGCAGAAAGTTGGCTGGAAATTTTTTTAATATTTAGAGAACAATGACTGTACTCCTAAGTAGCATGTGGATCAAAGAAATTTTGAAGATTTTGAAAAAATATGTTGAACCAAATTGAAAAAGTAATAGGTGACATCAATATTTGTGAGATACAGAGTCAGATGTATAGCATAAAATATATATCAAAAGGAGGATAATATAAGATTAATAATGTAAACCATGATCATTAAGAAGAAGAACCTGGATGAAGAGGAGTGGGAGCTCCAAGCAAATCAAAGAAAATAAATTAAATACATAAGAAATTAATGAAAATGAAAATAGTTAAACAAAAGAAAGAAAGAAATCAAAAGCTATTTTCTTGAAAAGATGAATGCTTTCACAATCCTAGTGGCCTAACCATCAAAAAAAGAGAATACACAAATGGCTATCATAGTAAAAGATGAATAATCAATATTAATATGTAGACATCAAGCGGACAATAAATAAACACCATGAAAAGTTCCAGGGAGGGAAACTTGATACATGAGCGTTAATCCTGACCAATTCTTTTTTAAAGGTTATTGGTACAAAATTCACATATCATGCAGTTCAATAGTTCAATCATATTAAGTGGAGTTGTGCAATCATTTTCTCCTTACCAAAATCAATTTTAAAACATCTTTTCTTTCTCATTCCCTGTATTGTTAGCTCCTCACTTCTGCTCCCAACATCTACTGCCATGTCCCTAGGTAATTTTTAATCCAGCTACCATCTTTATAAGTTTGTCTATCCCAGATTTATATACAGAAAATCATGCAGAGAAAGAAGAACAAAGAACAATAATAAAAATTGACAACAAAAGGAAAACATCTCGATAAAAGAAATTAGAAAATATTATAATGGAAGCAATTTTTAAATGGGTCAAAAATAGATCATATGATAATTGTGTTGCATTTTAAGCTAACTAGCTCTGCTATAATGTACTACCCAAGACTCTATCAGGTATTAATGAGTTCACATCCCTGGAAGATGGTCAGAGGGAATTCACCAAGAGTTAATGTCTGTGGAGAACCTGCAAATAGATTTGGGGCTTCCACAGTCATCTACATCATTAAACAAGCAGGATGTTTGGAATCTAAACTGCCACTTTTCACTTCTTTGCATTTGACTTTTATTACTTAAAATCCTTGGACCACACAGGTCGGTGTGCATTTTCCTGTGGACTTAGTTTGCACCCCACTTAATAGGTTGCTTGTTTAAGACAATCCTTTAAGACCCAGATGTTATTGTTTCTAATAACTGGATAGCAAGTTATTTCTCCATTATACATTGTCACAGCAATCATCTCTTCAGTCATCACTTCATAAGGGCAAGCATCCAGTAGGACTCTGATTACCAACCAGCTCTGAAAACTCCAAAAGAAAGTAGCTAATCTAAATATTTGCATAGACTTCATGTAATTAGTCAATATTAATAATCTCCCAAAATAAAACATAAGACTCAAATAGTTTCCTAGTGAATTTTATCAAACATTGATAGAGGAATGATTCTCATTATCTACAATGTCTGTGAAAAAATAGAAACAGGTGGATAATTTTTAAATCATCTCATGAGGTCAGTATCCCTCTCTTAACAAATTCTGATTAGGATATTTAAAAAAATGAAAACTCCGAATGAATCCACCTCATGAACATTGACTCAAAAATCTGTAACAAAAAAAAAAAAAAGGTCAGTAAGAACAAAAAACATTTCTATAAATTCTAGTTTGCAGATGCTTAGCTTTATAACAAAATACATTTGAATACTTTCCTGATGAATAGGAAAAAAATTATCTCAAGAATGCAGTGACTTTGTTTTCTTAGGATTCCTTCAAATAAAAATGCAACCAAAATTGGCTTCAGAGAAATTTTACAGCTTCAAACTCTGCCAGTGAGTCAGTGTCTGCTTAGAGAAACCCTAGGAAACCGGGCCTAAGGTGGGGGATGGGGGTGGGCAGGGACAGGAACCCCCTGTGAGTTTCCAAGACTGTGAGTCTTTATATGAGTAGAAACTTGGATTTTTCCCCCAAGGTTTTACTGGTGGTTTTGAACTGTTGACCTTGCAGTTAGCAGCCCAATGCATGATCACTGTGTCATCGGGCTCCCCATTCCCAGGAATATTTAGACAAGTTAAATTCAGGAGAAGTCAACTCAGAATATAAGGGAATTCTCTGTACTTCTATTTTCATCTGAAATTATAATCAATGAATGGATTTTTTTGGCATTCAGAGTTGTCTTATATCAGAATTTACAACATCGACTTCAAAATTATGGTACTCAGAGAGTTACAAGTTGTCCTCTCTGTGCTAAGTGATCATGCATCTAACTCTAGGCATCTGCCTTTGTTTCCATGAAGGGAAAATCACCAACCCTGACACGAACAAAAATTTCACTACATGTGAGTTGCTTCATTTTGAATAATTCTCTTGTACATACATGACGAGCAAGCTGTCACAAAGAGGTTCTGTTTGACCTTCAAATAAAGGACTGTTGGGTAGGTCAATATGCATGATAATATTTTGTCTCTAAATAGCGTGTGAGTGACAATCTCCTGTTTTGTTATATTTAAAATTGGTTCAAGTATCACAATCTTTTCTCACCACGTAACCACCTTTTCCCTGACTCAACACAATTATTCAGTGAATACTTACCTCCTCCATTTTCCCAATATGTTTTCTATTGACCTCTGTTACCCCCTAATGTACAATTCTCTTATTGCTTATATGCCCTCTGATGTTGGGACCTTGAGTGACTCTCTTTAGTGTTGTCAGAATCTACTGTAGTACTTGACATATAAGAATAACTCAGTAAATATTTATTGATTAGATGAATAAATGAAAGATGAATGTATTTTTATGACTAGTAAATTAAAAAGACCCTGGGGTGAGTCTACAGCAAAAATAATTATGATTATCTTGTGGTCTGACTCCAGCTACGCACTGCAATTTCTCTCTCTGTCTCTTTTCTTTCTTTTCCTCTCTCTCCAACACACACACACACTCTCTCTCTCTCTCTCTCTCTCTCTCTCTCACACACATAAACACACACAGACACACACACTCTAACAGTATCAGAGTTTTGTACTTAGAAAATTAAATAATACAACTAATAATTGCAAAATTAAAAACTGTGCCATTGGAAATGTACATATAATTTTGTTTAGTAAACCAGTCCCAAATTGTCCTGCAAATTAGAAAGTTATGAAAATCATATGGATACCAAATTTTGTTTTGTTTTTTGGGGGTATCACTGCCCTCTGGTGGTGGGAGTAGGAGGCCCACCCTTTACTCCTGTGGAGCCGCTGCTGGAATTGAACCTCCATCCCAGTGGGCCACAGTCCCAAGCACAACCGCTATGCCACCAGGGCTCAGCTGGATACCAAATTTTAAAGATATATTAAAATTATTAACTTAATGGATATTTGAAAGAAATAATTACTCCAAAAAACAAGCTCTTGCAAAGCATTTCATCTTTTTCACAATGATCTTCAGAGGGAGATCATTGTGGAGATTAGTTACTGTACAAAGTATAGGACAGTAGTTTAACAATGCATTATTTACCTTTTGAGAAGATTAATAATAGTGGCTGCACACACCATTGTCCTGAAGAATACATATACACTAGCTGGGTATTCTAAACCAATATCCTTTGACAATTTTATAATTAATGCAAAGGAGTATAGGTATGCCATCTAATATTTCATTATTATTCTGATCGCTCATCTGGGGCAATATCTTAAGGCAAAGGCTAATTGTAAAATCCACATCTCAGATCATTTCTACTTGAATTAAAGAACTGCTTGGGAAAAGAGCAGCATCTTGAATTGCTTTGTAAGGGTGATGATGTTGTTGAAATCCCTAGGTCTCTCAGTGAGCCGGTAACCATGTTTAACATATTGAATACATTTAAAGCAATTTACCTTTCAGAGAAGCAATTAGAGGTCATAATGGAGTAATCTGATTTACTTAATGTTATATACAGTATGGAAATAAATCTAAGTGATTAGAGAAGGGAAATTTTCAAGCTAAAATCTATCTCAAGGGGTAGTGCTATTCACGTCGTCAAAAGACGAGTTTGACCTTTAGAATACTGATGCGTGACAAAAGAGGAACCATTTTGGAGGGAATAGCTCTGCCCCATCATGAATTCTGAGTTAAAACCCCAAGCTTCCACAAGCATTGTGCCACATATTTAATTAGAAAAGGCAAGGCCTTATAACACAGGAAATGATTTCAAGGAGAGAACCCTTTCTGCAGTCTGGAATGTTAACTAAATGGATTATGACAGTTCACTCACATAGCACTAGGCTATGTCTCCCTGGACTCTAGCTCTTGCTATTTATTCTGATAAATTGATGAATCAGTTTTTATTGATATGGCAAACCAGAATAAGAGAAAGAAAACTGGAAATCATAGATCAGTTGGAATTTGAATACAATAGTACCTTCCATCTGGGCTGTCGCTAATTCCCTCTTCAAACTGAATTTCATTCTTTTCCTCTGAACTGATCATTTTTAACTTGGCGCCAATACTGAAAAACCCATAGTCTTCCTTCTAACATAAAATTGATAGAATTAATTCTCTCTGGGGCAGATCCTGGTGATGATGTGTCTACCCAGATTTTGCAGTGTCAGGGTCAGGCAGCACTTCAACAATAGGAGCACATAATTGTTCATGCCTGGCAAGAGTCACCATAGTGATTTAATGCTAATGGCTGTCCTCATGTCAAGAGCGTTTCTCCAAATTATTACAGAGTTCTTGCTCTCCACCAAGGCAAGCAGCAAGTGAGCGTATAGAGAGGTTACTTAAGCATACTGACCTTTTAAAATGTGTCCAGAAACCGAACACTTGATTTACTTTCCTTTCATACACATTTTCATTCATTTCTAAGATGTGTAGGCTTTTAGCCACTAAAGTGTTGCTGTATATATATATATGTGTGTGTGTGTGTGTATGTATATATGTATATATATATATATATATCCTGCTAAATTTAGTTAGATCTTCTAAATTGACTACTTTAAAAAAATCAATGCCACATTCGTAGATGTGTGTCAGAAGATTAAAAATCATATCCCTTCATGCATGCAACATAGTAATGCACACACACTAATCATTCTTTTAATTGTGCTGTTTCTTTTTTTTTTTTTTACCCTATTGGCCTGGTTTTCAGGAAATGCAGTCCTTGCTACCTGGCACACATACTTTTTTTTTTTTTCTTTCACACCGCTTTTATCTCAGGATGACATATGGATCCCAGTGTTCTTTTTGCTGTTGTGCGGGGAACTCTGAGTCCTGGAGACATCACAAAGAACAGAAACATACACTTCCCAGTCTCCCCCCATACCCATGATGGTCCTTGAGGCCACTGCATCTTCCCAACTCAGTGTGGTTTCCCCTGGCCCTCCACTGGTCCTCCACGATGTCAGACCTGATGTCCTCCTCCAGGAAATGGCCTATCCTGATGGCACAACCAAAGTAAATGAGTGGAAGTCTGAGATAGTATTTTAGGATCCACAGTTTTCATTTCAAAATTTGAAGTGAATCAACAGTTTTGTTTTATTTTTCCCTATGTTTGAAAACTTCACTGAAACCTATCACAGGTGATCTTTTTCGTACTTGTAATGTCAGTAGCAAAATTTTCTAAGATATTAAACTTCTTTCATCCCTTAGAAACTCCTGGGTATGTAAGATATTTAAATGTTTCCCCTTTGACACATAACTTTAAATCCTTTATATTCCAAAGGACTCAGGAAGGTCCTGTCCATAGTTCACTCCTTCATTTGTATTGCTTCTGTGACAGGTCGCATTCCCATTAAGCCATTATCTGTGGCAGTCAATTTCCTCTAACCATCTGAGGTGCTTGTGAAATAATCAAGCATGTCAAAGGAAGAGCACATTTCATGTCTACTATTTTTTTTTCTCTTGATATTACAAAACATACTTATGAATGTATACATATGTGTTTGTGGATAGACAGAGAGGTATTAGATTCCAGACATTTTACATTAAATAAAAGGAAGAAAGAAAGTGAAAAATACAATCCACACACATTGAGATGTTTGGTGGTCTGATAAAGGACCTCTGGTGGGATAGGTTTTAATCACCTGCCTATTAGCCGAAAGGTCTGGGCAGTGGTCTGAAATGACCAGCCCCTATTCAGGAGAAAGATGTGGCAGTCTGTTCCCATAAAGAACAACTGCTGTGGGAGCCCTGTGGGACAAATCTTCTTTGTCCTGGAGGGCAACTATGTGTCTCCCTTGACTTCAGGGCAGCAGGTTTGAGTTAAGATGTAGTGAGGACAGACATAGGAAAACCAGAATGCACAAACTATCCATGATGAATTGGATATCTAGAGCATGAACGACAAGTGGATCATGGACAAAGAATCTTTCTTTGCTAGGGTGAATAACCCAAAGTATCAGACATCTGCCCACAATATTGCAGACACATATAATGATAATTTTGATCAGGGAAATAAACTCCTCCTGAGTGAGAGAACATTTTGAGTAGCTCTGTGATCCTAGAGCCACGACAGGAAGTACAGCTGAGAAGCTGGTAAGGTTAGCTGGTGAGGTAAGGTTAGGGAGCTGGCAGAAAGGCACAGAGGCCAAGAAGGTACACCCAACCATGAACATCGATTCATTTTCCCACAAAGTATAGGCAATTTAAAGTACTTTTTAAAAGTGATTTCTTTTTAGAGAGCAGTCAACATTCTTAATAGACATCAAACAATTCTGATACTATAACCTGAAAAATTGTGCTATCTCTGTATGCATACAGCTAGCCCTTTCTTTTGTAAATTCTGATTTTTGAGATTTGAAAATGCTGTGACTCAATATATTGTTTGCCCCGAGTTTAATGACCTTGGACTCTGAAAAGAAGTATTGTGTTTTGTCTTTAATTTTCAGATGATTGCATTTATACAAATGATTGGACTCTTATTTTCTTAATTGCTTAGACTCTAAAAGCATAGGAATTGTCTCTTTCCTTTCAATGCACCATCAGTAAAGCAAAACCTCCCAAAAGACTATTATATGGAAAAGCAAAAGGTTGTGTGTAGAATAAAGTGGACTTGCAATGCAACAAAGTCACTCAGAACAAGAGCAACAACAATCCTTTCCCTGGTGTTTTCCAAAGCAGCATGCGGGTTTCACAATCTTGAAAGGAGAAGCAGGTTCATGGCCACCTATTGCAATGCGAACACATTGACACTATATTAAAAATTCAATGGGTATTGAATAAGAAAGTATTATATTACTCATAATATATAGTGTTAAGCATATCCCATACATCAAGACTTTAAAGATTCAAGCTCCCGTCAAGGTTATATTCATATATGTGTGTGTATGTATTTATATGTGTGTGTTTGTATATATTAGTACAAACTAACCATATAGATGTGGTCTATTTGGTTTGATTTATTGCCTCTCTAAATGTAGGATATATACATATATATGCATATATTTTATTAGAAATATAAAATTAATAGGTTTTTAATCCTATTCCAGAAAGTATCTTTGAATAGATTTCTGCTTCAATACCTAAAAAGGAGAAGGTTCTATATGATAGTGAGCTTGAGGTGCTACTACACATCTTCATCTACTGGGAGATAAAAAATAGTCCAAGGTGTCATTGAGTTGAACTGCTCATCCCAAGGTGGGTAGTTCAAACCCACCAGTTACTCCTTGGTAGAAAAGTGAGGCGACCTGCTCCTGTAACAATTTACAGCCCCGAAGCTCTGTGTGCACTGGGCAGGAGTAAGAATCAGCATGGCGGCGGGGCTCATGCTGGCTTGCTAGGAGGTGGCATGGACTCAGTGAGTTTGATTTGTCTAGTGTAGAGGAGGGAAAAATCATGCACTTCTTGGCTAGTCTTTTTGCTCCTTGCCCTGTTTGAAAATTGGTACTGCTCCTGGGTCTGGAAATTCATATTCCTCATGTAAACATATACATAGATTATGAGACTTTGGAAGTAATGAAGATTAGCTTACTTCTGAGAGGACTTTGTTCCTTTAGACTTCAAATGGACGGCTTTAGCAAGCCATATTGAAAGAAACACTTTATATAATTCTTTGCATCAGTTACAACTTCTTGCTGGCTTATATGTAAATCTTTTCTGTAAACTATAAATTCAAGAAAATCAATAAAGAATCAGTGGGGCGAGGACTCCATCCTTGTTAAAGGGGTGATTGATATGCTTCTCATGCATAATTTTGTTAATTTTGTGCAGTGCCCATACATAATATCTAAGTTTTCCAGTGCTTACTTCAGAAATATCATGGGAAAGTATACTGAAAGAAACAGATGTTTCCCAGTATCTTCTCTTGGGAGCCCTGGTGGCACAGTGGTTACCCATGGGGCTGCCAGCCAAAGCCACTACCACTCTGCTTGAGAAAGGGCTTCTGAAGGTCATGAAGAGTTACTGTCTTGGCAACGCTTGGGGGCAATCCTACAGTGGTCTCCTGGGTTGCTGTGCCTAGGAATCAATTGGACCACAGAGGGTTTGGTTTATTTCCTTTCTCTACATGCAAGAGGCTAGAGGTACCAGCTGTGGGAGAAGGTCAACTCTCTGATGACTCAGGTGAAGACCGTCTGTCACTTCTGATGATCTCTTTCTGGGCAGCGGTCATGTTGTCAAGGGGTGGCCACACTCCTCCCCTGGCTCTGTTCCTCTCACTAGCTTGCTCAATTTCACTTATATTTCAAAAGACATAACTTGAAAACCTATCCTTGTATATTTCTGTTTTGACAACATAACAAAGAACACATTGCCAAAAAGTTCAGGTAAGAAAAAAAATCTTTGCTCTCATCAAGCTAGACCCAAGACTCCTTTGTTTGGAGACCTGGCCTAATCCTTCCTCCAAAGACTTGGCCCGATACTCACTAATGACTATTGACATCAGGAGTTTCCTGATGGCCAGCTACAGTTGCTGTGCTGTTTATGCAAGTGACACTAAACTCTATGAAATGGTAGAGGCAATGCAGTCTTACCATAGGGATGGGAGAATGTAAGGGAATATGTTGAGCATATTATCTTGCTTTACTTCTGAAACATGCACTAATGCTTAAATTATTTCCTCCAAACCAAGTCTTTTTATTTATGAAAATTATAGGTTGCTTAATCAGGCTATCATGCTTGGAAAATCAGTGAAAAATAGGAAAACCCTCAATGAGACGAATTTATCCAGTGGGAACAACAATGGCTTCAAACATGGTAGCAATAATGAGGAGTGTGAAGGATGAGATGACATTTTATTCTGTTGTGCTTAAGGTCACTATGAATGAGAATCGACTCGAGCATCTAACCATTTAATAATGATGCTAACCAGCTTAAATCCAAGTTATACTTGAAAATGTAATATAAAATCTTAATAGCTTTTAAATGTTTTCATGTGCATTATGCAAAGCAACTATCTATGTGCAATTTTATGCAATCTTATCATCTTAAGAAAAAAATCCTTGACAGTATAATATGATTCAATTCCTAGGTTAATAACCTACATTGATGATGCCAATGGAGAGACAGCATAATGTCCCGGTGAAAAGCCTGGGCTCTTGATCCACGTGAGTGTTTAACCATGTGTTTGTTCTCTCATCCCTACCAAAGGTCAATGAATATTTCAAGCTAGGACAGCTCATCAGATAACTTTCTATTTATGTTTGTCACACAGCATTTCACATATCGATGTTCAATTCATGCCACCAGTGAATAAAATGTGTAATGCTGGTTGTTTACTTAATGTAGAGGATAGATGAACATCAGTGTATTGGTTTTTTTGTTTTTTAGCATTTGAGAGTAGAGGATAGTTTAGAAATAGAGGGTTAGATGTTGAGAATTTGAGTCAGATGATTTTCAAGGCAGGTGACAATGGTAAAATAGCATGTGGAAAGGTACTCCACTATTTATCAACTTCGAAGGTCCTTTTGAGTTCTGGTATGACAGTGTTTAAGGAACCATCCTGTCCATCTCAAGGTCAGCAGTTTAATGATGACAGAATATGTACAAAGATGCTTGTTACAATTGATATATATAAATATAGATTATTATATGAGCTGGAAGAGCCCCCAATAAAATGATCTTTTAATAGGAATATTTAAAAAGCACTTGCCAATGTGTAAAAGAAGATGAATGTTTCCCTTCCCATGAAGATGGATGTTTCTTACATGCTAAGAAACCCAAAGGGACAGTTTAACTCTGTCATGTAGACTCTCTACAAGTTGGAAACAACTCAATGGCAGTGACTTTAGTTTTAGGGGTTTTGTTTGTTTTAATGTTTTTCCCCAGGAGTCCTGGGGTGTGGAAATGATGCAAGCATATACGGTGAACCAATACAATGATGGTAAAAGCCCAACTAAAAGCTCCTTGGAAGACAAGCCTGGTTCCGTACTTTTGAGACTCAAGCCATTGAAATGCAATGGAACTCAGGTCTACTTCCCTACACAAGGGTCTTCGTGGGCTGCAATCAATAATTAGATGGTGGCTGGCTGTTTTTGAAATTTCCTTTCTAGTATTGACACAACTTTAGATATTTTCAAATAGCTACATAAAATCTACATATGTTAAGCCTGTTATGGGCTGTCATATATAAGTTTAAATAGATTTAGAATTGGATAATTGCTTCCAAGTAAGCTTCCAAAATAATTTGTAGGTCATCTGAAATAAGAAACAAGCTTCTGAAGGCAGAGTTACCAGTGTGAGTTGGACAAGTGCCTGCAGCTTGCCTGGAATCTGAGAAGGAGCCGAGATTAAAAAAAAAAAAAAAAAAAAAACTCCTCATGCATGAACACGTGACAAAATGCCCTTAATTTTTATGGAGTGGATAGTAGATAGCAGATAGGAGAAAACAAGGGTACAACTTTTCCTTTCATCTTGTCAGGGGTGATGTGAACAATCTGTTTTGTGATTTCATTTAATTTTCTGAAGATGAAATTAGAAGTGTGGCTATCAGAAGACATTTATCAACAACACATTTGGAAAGATATCTTCTGGGGCCATTGACATCTTGCTCTTTCTTCCCGCCTTCTCCGTGGCTCCCGGATGCCACAGAAAGCCTCCCTTTGTTCCACGTGCACGCAGTACCAAACCCTGATCTTCATTTTTTGCCAACTTTCCTTTTAAAATTGCTGTAACTAGAAGAGGTTAGCACAAAAATGTTGGTCACTACTTCATTTAGCAGTTTCTCTCCCCCTTCCCCGAACAATTGCCCATTGAGAAGTGATTTCTGATTAGAAAACCTCATATATCACAAATCACTTCCATGATTAATTTCTTCCTTGGGTGATCAAAGGACAGAACTCATGGGAGGGTCAAGGCACAAGAGCAGATTATGACCTGAAATTTGAATTGACTTCCTTCTCATCTTCTCTGTATTAATTTTCATACTTGAATAAGGACACTGGTTTATAAGCATTCCTATAAGTAAGATTTATAATAGTAATAACAATTATAACAATAATGCAATCAGCAAAAGCTGTCAAGGGCGGTTTAGTCTACGTCTGCATTTTTATATGCAGCTTTTCAATTTGCTCCTATAACAGTCCTATAAGTAATCTTTTCTTACTATCCCCACTACATAGATGAACTCACAAATAACAAAGGTTTTGAAGATCTTCCCCAAGCTTACACAACAAAGATATGTCAGCATGTAGAAAATAATTTTAAAATGACTTCCATTGACCACATATTCTGTCTAGCATGTGAATTAGATAATATTATGGAATTATTTGCTATTGTGAATATCATACAACCCTATTTTTAAACAAAGCATTCTATAGAGTTGTACTTCTGTACATTCATGAAAATCATGTAAGTTTCATGTATAAATTTATTTTTCACTGAAATAAGTCACTTTATGTTTCACTTTTAAGTGAATAAGCACAATGGCTTAAAGTAAAATAAAGCCATGTAAACCCTTTATCTGTATTTTAGAGAAAGTACAAGCATTATAAGTAAAATTAGGAGCCCTGGTGTTGAAGTGGTTATGTGTCAGGCTGCTAACCACAAGGTTTGCAGTTCAAAACCATAAGCTGCATTCTAGGAAATAAACTTTCCACTCCCAGAAAGAGTTATAGGTTTAGAAACCCATAAAGATAGCTCTATACTGTGTTATTGGTTAAATAAGAGTCAGATTTGACTCAGTGACAGTGAGTATAACTTTGACATTAACTAAATATGTTTACCTTTCTGAATCTTACTCAAGGTATAAACTAGAAAATTGAATTGTAAATTATTATCTCAACTATAAGAAATATCAAGTTAATTTGTTACATAAATGCCCTCAGGTTATTGACGCGGATGCACTATAAAGAAAGCCAACGAGAATATGCTTAATTTGATGTACTCCTGTTTCAGACTGACTTGAGTTGATTATTTGATTCCCTCTTTAACTGAATAAGGCAGTTTAGAAAACTTCTGATTCCTTTCTAATATATGTAAGTTTCTTGTCCCGGCACTAGAACTTTAAACCAAATATCTAATGTAAACACACATCTACCCCTTTCTTTCCCATCACCTGCAGTTGCTGACTATGCCAGATCTGGGGTGAGCGGAGAGGTCAGGGGTAAAGGAAAGGCTACCAAAGTGTAAGGGTCAGAGTTCTCTGTGTGTGGTTAGGGGCTCCAGCTTGTGGCTGGAATATTCTGATACATGGCCTTGAGGTCATAGTTGCCTGTCTGTCTTTGTAACATATCCTCTGACTGAAGGCTTTGATCTCCCTCAAATCCAAAGAAGAAGACATGCTGGAAAAATGTGAACTGTTCACTCCAGTAACTAAATAAGGATTAGTATGTTTGTGTTCCCCTTGCTTGTTGGATAATATGCTCTCACTGGCGTGCATACTTCTGGGAAACAGAACCTGGAAGAGAATGTTTGAGGACCCTCTGTCCGCATTCACATGTTTAAATAGTCAGGGAGACCAAGAATCCCATGAAGGAAATCTTCCCATCTTTGGGTTAGAGATACATTCCACTCACATTGTCCTAATTAAAAGTTATTCCTCATAATGTCCCCAGATGATAATGCCAATATTAAGGTGCCGCTTGCAAGTTCATGGCTGCTCTGCTTGAAGGTCAACTGTTTGAAAGCTATCCGCCTGAAGATTCTCTGACATCAAAGGCAGTCAGACCCCATGGTCTGTCCTGCCCTAAGTATGGAGATGGGAAGCTGATGTATATGATTTCATCTTCATTATGCTTCCTATGATTGTATTAATTCTGTAAAAATTGTCATAGCATCAAAACCATATTTTTGTTGAACTCCTGAACTTGCTAGGAGTTCTGGGGTTAGAGTGCTTGTGTGTGGGACTGTGATAAGCAATGTCAACAGTGTGAGTACACCGCCAGATCCGTAAGAGAAGGACTGGGCTTTCTATTCCCAGAAACACTAAGTCTCAGAAACCCACAGAAGGGTGAAAGGAGTCAATATTGACTCAGTGGCAATGAGTTTGTTTTGGGGACAGTCTTCTAAATATCTGTCCCCTCTCAATCAAGCTTAAATGAGAAGTGTAAAGTCCATAAAATACCAAACATCTATTGCATAATTTCTAGAAGCAAACTGAAAAAAGCTTGGTTGTAATCAATTACTACCCAGTACTATGGTTTCTCGTCTGATCGTATAAATCTTTCGCCTTTTTACTACCCAGTACTAATCCATTTTGGGGACTGCATCCGTGTTTATGTTCCACAAAGCTCCACTTGTGCACAAGACTGTAAGTAAAACAGATCAGGAATCATAAAGACATCCATTAAAGATGCTTATGAGATGATTACTATGCACTAGAAGCAAATGGAGACAATGCAAAATGAAGAAGGAAGTTTTTCTTTCCGATTTTTTTCCATCTTATGGTTTACCTAATAATTAGTGTGAAAGGCAATTCAAAGACCAGAATGTGTAGTGTAGCACGCCTAGCTTGACGATCCCGTGAAAACAAAGCAGAGCAGTGGGAAGGGATGGTCCTCAGGAAATCCTGTCTGAGTCAAGTGGAGTTGAGCACAGGCCTGGAGGAAGCAAGGAATAGAGAACTTCAGGTTATGACACATCCTATGAACGGCCATGGGGAGGAACAAGGTTGGAACCAGTTAGGCATGTATCTCAAAACCCCTGAATGTTCTTAAAACTAAACAAATGTTTCGCTTAACTAGCAAAGAAGATCTGCCTTGAACACTGTGATTTTATGAGAGCTGTGTAAATGAGAGAAAATCCACAAGATCAACTAAGAAAGATTAATGAGGAACTTTAAGGGACAGTGAGTTTATATCCATGAGGAAGCAACAACTCCGAGATGAAGAGGAGAAGTGCTGTTCAATGAGAAATGGTGATCCACGTCACTAAATACTCAAGAAATGTTTCAGTTGGTGTATGCTTTGCTGTGTGTATTCTCAAAAACAACAAACATTGAGATAAATTAGGCATTTTTAAAAATCTTTGAGTACGGAAGTACAGTGAGTGCTCAAAAGTGAACAGAGAAATGAAAACGGGGGTTGACAGGTACGGGAAATGTACGAGGAAGCCACCAGTACTGGAGATAAGAAAGATCTTGGAAACCGACAAGAAGGCACCCACCCTAGCAAAGCATGCAGTGTTTTCTACGGAGTCCCTACATTTTCAAGTGGTATTTTTAAACATGGGAAAGCACATGACATTCTCTACAATTAAATGCTTTCAAAGCTATGTTCTACTTTAATATGATGGAAACGTGTCACTTTTCTCTACTTGTGTGCTGCAATTTTACTTGAGAATCTTTCTTTTCTTTCTTTTTTCCTACAGAATTCTTTGGTTGATTAACAAAAAAAGAACTCTTCCATAAATAAATAGTGATATAAGTTATTGAGGATTTGCTCTAATTTATGTTCTCTCATTAAAAGAAAAAATCCTGATACTTCACATCAGACAACCTCAGCGAGTTTGACTGTGGTGAGATGTTTCACCCACACAAGCATTTAAGTGTCAAGTTTTGACAACCTCTATCCTGTCAGATGACATGACTATTTCAAACCCCAAGCTCCAGGAAAACAGGCGTTGCACTCATTCGATTCTTCTCTTCACTGGTCAAAATGATCTGAAATGATTGATTTAAATATACATAACCAATTTGCATGTGTGCACTCACATACTATTAATTAGCATTACCATAAAAACCAATTTTATGAATAATATATGCAATACTTTCTTTTTGCTCAAACTATGAATTTTTAATACTGTCTTGACTTGGGTTGAATAAAGTTCTTTCTCTAGAAGGTGAATTAAAATTAAACCATTTTATTACCTTATTGTCAATGTTACCATAAAGCTTTATGTCCAGCAGCTTAGCATTTCATTCCTTCAAAATCTTGCAATAAAACTTGCTATTTTACGTAATTCTATATTCCACAATAAAAAAAATGACACAGAAGGATCAGTCATGTTCTATGCTCTTAATGAAAAAGAAATTGTGAGAACTGCATCGTGCTTTATTGTATGCATGGTAAAAGACAGTGCATTTCCTCATACTATCAAGCTTGAACCTACTACTTATGTCATGTTTCTATATCCTTTGTAGTTACAATAAAGTTTATTTAAATAATTTACAGATTTTTCAAAAGTTATAAGTCTAAAGATCATAATGACAAAATCCTGAAATTCATATTTCCCTTGTAGTTTAATGTAATACAAAATTGTTTTCTGTTGCATTGAAAATAATCTATAAACATTTCTTAAACATATTTTCATGTCCCCTTATTACAAAAAATAGAAATAACAAAACTAATACAACTTTCTAATGTTCAAATCCATTAATATCGAGTGTGTTATTTGTCCAAATTTGAAATTAGTATTAAAATATTTACCTGGAATGAAACAGAAACTGTCAGCTTAGTCACATACAGGAAATCAGTTTTTAAATGTTGTATACAATCACCCACGTTCTTACAGTATTAAAATTATTTTCAAACAGTATCAGGGATTTTACACTCATAAACACTTTACTCTTGTTTGTAGGTTTTAAAGGTAGAAAAAATAAACGATATATTATAAAATGGCTTAATCTCTAGCTTTTCCTAGTAAGCATTCAGAAACACTTAGACTATGGATTGGGTTTTATGGAAAGAAAACCAGCAGACTGCTTCAATGAAATGTTAAAGCAAGTGAAAAGTTACTGCTATTCCAAAGCTAACTAGAGACCCTCTCCCAAACTATGCAGTCAGCTCACATCCTGTGGGTAACTTGACGTGACCATGTGGTGTTTATTCCAAGATAATCAACAAAGAGTACATCTAAAGGTTTGCTTTCCTTTGTTTCCTGCTTCTTTGTTTGCTTCCCAACAGCTGATCTATGAGTGCACTATCATCACAGGATCTTTATTTCTTTACCAAGAGAGGATCAGTCCACTTTTGACATTGCCGTTCTAAGAGAAAACCTTAATTATTTGATTGCATCGCAGACCCAAACATGGAAGCTAATCTCTGAAAGCGGGGTCCCAAGTCATTAAGGTAATCGCAGTTGTCATCTGGATCAGAGACTTCAGACCCCAAGGAGCTCAGGGATGCAGCTACGGACCCGGAACCCTCAAAAGCAAAGGTCTGGAGGGAGTCAAAGGGAGGGGCACACGGATCAGTATTGGCCTCTTCCAGCTTCTCCAGGATGAATTTTCTGAAGACAGCGCTGTCTGGGCCTACCTGCAGAGACTGCCTGTACATGCTGGGGATCTCCGAGGGGGTGTGCTTGCGAGCCCTGCGCTCACGCATGAAGGTGCTGGTCCTTAGCTCCCCAATGTCAAAGGCCTCTGTGTCCTCTTCTCCACCCCCTTCGTCATCATATCTGAAGATATTCTGTCGGAAATCCTCACTCTTCTCAGGGAACAGAGCCTCTTTTCGTCTTTGTTTCAGACTCAGGATCAGAAAGATAATCCCTGACAAAATATGGGAAGACCTGACGATGAAAGTGCGCCAGAACATTTAACTTAGCATCGAATTTAGCTTCAAGTTTAAGATAGGATTCATACTTTGTGATAACACTGATTGACATCCAAGCACGGACAAGACATTATGACAAAAGCATGGCAATACGTGCTAATGGAACCTTTCTGGCGGGGGTGGGGGATGAGGGTCGTGGCTGCGGCAACAGTGGTGGTGGTGGTGGTGGGTGGAATGGTACTGGTGGTGGCATGCAGTTGGATGGATGGACACACGTATCTAGACTGTAGAACAAAGTACAACTTCCCCATTGGGTTTCTGTTCTGATGGTGCCGTGGGTTACACATCGCAGTAACTCAAAAGTCTGGGGTTGGAGCCCACCAGGAAAAAATGATAAGGCCACCTGCTCCCATAAAGATTTAAAATATGGGAAAACCAAAGGTGAAGTTCTACCCCTTTTGTGAGATACACAGTTGTTCAGTCTTAGAGTTCACCAGGAGGGGAAGAACTTGCTGGCTGACAGTGGTGACTTTTTACAGAAGCAGGTCTTTTTCTCCACTGGAACTGCTGGTTAAGCTCGTACCATCATCTTTCAGTGTGCAGCCCATTAATAAACTGTTGGTCCAATAATTATTATTGTCAAATATTAAAGATGAGGTGAATGGGACTAAATAAAAATGTTGTACATTAAAACTACAAAATGGAAATGGAGTCTATGATGTGTGATATGATATTTCTTTTAAAAATCTCAAAGTATTAAAGGTTTGATTAGTTTGTTCAAAATCAACATATTTTATATTATACAATGCTAATACCATGTAGTAGCATTTTTCTATTCAGAATACTCTGTTTTAAAGTAAAACTCTATATTCATTGAAGCCCACATAGCAGTCACAATGTCATATATGGAGCTTAAAATTTTGAATTACGAATATTGCTATACAAATATACTACATTATCTACAAATTACATTTTAAAGAATTGAAATAGTACAGGTACTGAACTGTAAGCTCATCTTTTATATAGACAGGCAAATCAAAAAGTACTGCTACCAAAGCATAGAAACATCTATTAAATAAAGAAATCAAAATGTAAAAGCAGTTATTTCTTAATATATCCTCTTTTTAAGCCTATGCACTTCTGAAAACAGTGTTTCACTCTCTCTAACCTTTCCCAAAGAATTTTGCAATAATTCACACAACCATATCAAAATGCAATTTTGGAGGAATTGAGTTTTGGAGACTGGGATAATTTCGGAGGGTCAAAACAAGGATGTTAGAATGAGAAAGTGTGGGCACTCCAGTGAAATTCTCATAGGGCTGCATTTTCTACCCTTGATGAATGAGATGGTGAATCATCATGCTGGGAAAAGAAAAATTACTTGTAGCAGCTTTGCTCTCCCTTTCATCATCAATGCAATTTTCCTATAAATTCTTAATAGTAAGTTTCCAAGATCATCCTGGCAGTCAGCATAACCTTCTGAGCTGAACTCTGTGTCTTGAATTTAATTTGTTCAAAAGACCTCCTCTGAAGCTTTTGTTTTGATAATATTTGTTGTTGTTGTTTTCTTTTGTTTGGCAGTTTCAAAGGTACCCTAACGAGATTAGAACAAGTGGTTTAGTGTGAGAATTTGTATGTAGTTATACCCAAATCAGAGAGTCACATTTAAACACATGATTAAGGCATTTTAAACACATAAATCTATGCTTGTATTAATTTTTACTCTAGCAGCGATACTTGTTTTTATTTACCCTCCTTTGCTTGAAAGATGACTTATGAAGCTCTCCAAGCAGATTTCATTAGTTGACACAGACTCCTCTCCTTAAGAGTGTGACTCATGCCTTTCACTGTGAAACTGTCTTTTGTGGACTTAAGTCCCTAAACCATACACTATGTTTAAGCGTCTTGTTTTTGATTCCAAGTTATAATGTTCTAAATTTATATTTAGCATAAAGCATCATTGAAAACAATTAAAGTAGGGATAAAATTAAAGTAGGGATAAAACAAAATCTGACCATGTTCAGTGAAAAACTAGGAGTGCCTTGTTTCTGAAGCTTTGAGAGTGATGAGTGTGAAGGCAAAGCATATCAGACTTTTGATATGCTCATGCTTGAGGTTGGCATTCCAGAACCAGCAGCTGGTATCATGGTTTCTGTTGAATTTTAATGAAAAGTCATCAGGAAAACAAGAACAGGGTTCTGATGCCACATACTGGTGTGATGAAGAAAATAAGACAGAAGAAATATTTCCTGTGGAGAGGTTGGGCCTTCTGAGTTAGAATTTACATGATAATATTGAGATCACTTAATTGTAAGATGCGTAAACTAACTCTATTGGTCCTCAAAACAAGGAAATAACACAAAATTGTTTTGCGAGGCTTATTTTTCAATAGCACTTTGAACACTTCTCTTGCTGCTAGCCTTGTCCTCCATACCACCCTTAATGTTTTAGTATTTCTGGGCAGCTGCGCTCTGTTGAAAGTATAACTGTCTGTAATGCTTATTCTCTGAGTTTCAGGTTCCTTATCAGCAGGCAGGTGACGAAAGTTGCTAAATCATGCATTTACTGTCAGAATTAGATTGCATGGTGCACAGGAAGCAACAAAGACTGTCTCCTGGACTGTGATAAACAACTAAAAGCAGTCCAATAGTCTAATGAGTACCGAGCATTTATTGCCACATGAAGGTCTCCAAAACATGTAAGAACAGATGAGCACATACAGAATCATATGTTCCTACAATTCAAGACTTACTAAATTTCAGCTGCATATATCAACTGTACTTTTTAACTTGGTTTATTGTGTTTTAATAATTGTAATAATATCAGAGAGCAATTAAGCCACATATGTGCGCACACACACACACACACAAAGGGACTTTTGGAAGGAACAGTCTTTTACATGCATCATATTATTTTAAATGGATGAAAAGGGGCATCACCGAGCATTTCTTACCAAATATTATCACAACGCAGATCAGCACAGCAATGATGACTTCTGTCCTGAATCCCATGGCTAGCATGTGATCCCTCTGACTGCAGGTCTCTGTACTGCCACGGTCATCACAGGCACAGACGTATATGGGGAGGGTGTTTGTGCTTGTGAGCGAGGGGCTGCCATTGTCAGCAATTACAATCGGCAAGTAGAAGACAGGCTCTTCTTGAAGACTAAAACCAGTCTTATTAGTCAAGATTTTTGCTGTGTTGTCTAAAAAAATAAACATATGAATCCATACAAGTCATGGGTATTAAGAATAGCAATATTATAGCATGATCAATGAAGTTCAACAAAAGGAAGAGAGAATTTTTGATAAAAAAGAGAATGAACCAATCAAAACTTATGATTTTTGACATTACCTAAGCTCTAATGATGTTGTTCGATGAACTATTTAATTCAGTTCCAGATAGAAACACAGAAAAGAAACAGCCTCTGTAATTAAATACCAATAAATATTTTATAGGGGCTATCACACTAAATGTATGATGGCAGAATCTATTTCATTTGAGTTAAGTACGCATGACATACAGTTAATTTTTAAGTAGAAGACCCCATTGTCTTTAGAAATACTGTAAATATACTAGCTTATCAAATTATTAAAAGGCAAATTCTCATGATTAAACTAAAAGGTAGTTGATTTTACTTTGACATTATCAACCAGCCTCCTATGTAAAACACAAAAAATCCTTAAAAATTTGTTATGTGGAATCATTTATCTATATAGGAAAATAATTTAATGATAATTTAAAAGTACACCAAAATGAGCAGTGTGTACATTGAGCACATTTATTCTTTCTTGATTCCCAGAATATTCTATGGAAACATTTTCAGTGCAAATTATTGTGTCTCAAAGCTATTTTCCCTTTTACTTTATTTCTTCCTACCCCCCCCATTTTCATTTTTGATTACCATCCACAAAAATATTTTCTGATATTATTGTCAGATAAACTGTAGGAAAAATAAAATACAAATATAAAAAATACAATAAAAATACAAAGAAATGGAAACCATTGGAAATGCGTGCTTCTTTATAACTTTGCCCAAATTATATTTTAAAGCAATTCTCCATTATGTTTTTCAGGACCATTAAAAGCCTGTGATTTTATTTACTAGGCAGATCTAAAATGCAAGAGAAAGTTTATATTTTTGTATGTTTCTATTAAATTACTTATTCCTTTTATGTTTCAATGTATTTATTGTTTTTTGGTAACTCAACTTATGTTAGTAGAAACAAATCTAACCTAGAGATTATTTTATGTGCAGACACTTGTACCTTTTATCTGAAGTTAACTTTAATTCTTCTTCTTAGGGAATTTGATACGGGCCAAAGGAAGAACAACCCTACACTTTCTCTTCCAAAAAATATCCCCCTTCCCGCCCTCATCCTAAACTTCAAGGCAATTGTAAGGAATGACAGGAGCTACTTTTTTTTAAATGCATGAGTAGTAACTTCTGTAGTTACTACTACAGAAGATTTGGCATACAAAGACAAATTAACTTAGAAATTCAAGTGGATATCAA
This sequence comes from Nesogale talazaci, assembly GCA_004026705.1. Lineage (NCBI taxonomy): Eukaryota > Metazoa > Chordata > Mammalia > Afrosoricida > Tenrecidae > Nesogale > Nesogale talazaci. The sequence continues at coordinate 51,394 of PVJH01003806.1, read as the reverse complement.
AATAAGCAAACACTATTCTCTTGATTATTCAAAAATTAACTCAATGAATTTATTTGAATTTAATTCATTCTCACTATGAAAGGAAAGTGAGTTGGTTTTGCTACGCAAAGTCCTTCAGGGCATCTTCTCCCTTAAAAACAAAGAAAACGAAACCTATTGCCATTGAGTGAATTCTGACATGTCAACCCTCAATATTATCACATTAGCATCACCCAAGGTTTCTTCTTATTTTCATAAAATAACTCGCAATATATGAAGAAAAGGGAAAAAAAGCAAACCACGGTCATGTTATACCTCATGATTAAATGCTTACACTACATCTGAGTCATCCAAACCAACAATCCTATATGTACAATCTGCTCCCTAGAAGAGAACGAGTTTTGCCTTATATGAGTGCTTGTAAAGCAATGTGATGTCAGAACTTCAATTAAATGATCAGTCATTGTGAAGTTTACAGGGGCCCACCCACATGCATGACTAGAACTGGGCTTTGAATGGGAATAAAGGCTTTGAGTAGCAAAGGGCTGGCTGTGCAACACTGTTCGGAGCATTGATTTCCTTTCCCATTGCGCTTTGAGCTACTTCAAGAAAAACGTCATACTGTGGGAGCAGATTATACATTCTCTTAAAGTCAAGCACCGCTTGGTCAGCATGATTTAAAAATGATCACAAATGAATGGTATTACCTTGGCCATCGATGATTATAAAACTTGAGTTTGTTGTGTCTTCTTCTGAGAGATTGAAGTAAAAATGGTGCTTTTCTATCGATTCATCTCTATCCACTGCACTGATGATCTGAATTACCTAGAGAATCACGAAGATGAGAAAACACACCCTTAATGTTCACTCAAATATGCAAGCCATAGCCATCGAGTTAATTTTGATTCACAGCAACACACATGGCCAAGCAAAGTTCCTCTTAGATTTTCCGAAGATGTAAATCTTTATTGACACAAACTGATGGACTCCTCTTTCTTTCAAAGGTCAGTTGGTGCGTTGGAACTGCTAACTTTGGGGTTGTAGCACATTGTATAACCCCCTATTGCTACTCTGTGATTCTCTCTCTCTCTCTCATCTCATTCCACATCAAGAGTTCAAACAGATAGTCATATAATGACATTTTTCAAACTAATGGAACCATACAAAAATGAGCAATGACTTTGAATAAAGTCAATGCATTTTCACTTAAAGGGTAAAGGAATTCTTCCTCTCTACCCCAAATTCTTCAGAACACTTTCTCTCCTTCAAAACAAACAAAAATATACATATTCCTCTGAAATATATTACAACTTATGTGTGCATGTATTCCATAATATGGTTTATGACTATAAATAGCTATATATTTGATTCAGAAAAATGCTGCTATATATTTGCTTTTATTTTAATGTCTTAATCAAAATTATTAGTGGTTTGGTAGAGAATAGCTGTCAAGTTAGTTTTGTCAGTTAAAAATACATTCACTAATCCTTTTCAAAGGAGCATTATGATGTGATTCCAGGGTGCAAAAATGTTGTTAATGATCCACTAGATCCCTCAGCTATCCTTGTCCAAAGTTCCCACAGCCCGACTGTGTCCTGCAGCCCTTCTGTGCCCCTCCTCTGTTTCTCTCACTTCGCGTTCCCAATCTGAATGGCAGTCACTAGGATTTGCTGCTGTTACATATTTTCCACTTAGATTGATAGGATAAATGTGGCAGTTACTGACTTCGTAAAGTATGTGTTAATGTAATGCATTTTTTTAATTGATTTGAGGAAATACTGCATTAAAGCTTAGGGATGATGTACATAATTTCTTTTGACACATAACATTTATGAGGATTCCACATCAAATAAGTTTCTCTTGATATTTCAGATCACATGAAATTAAAGTGATGCTGATATGAGTACATCAGTTCTCAATTAATTATTTTCTTTCAGAACACAACTCTGCTACTTAAGTAGTTCATTCCAATAAAAAAAAAGAGAGACTCTAACAAGATCATATAGTATAGTCATGACTAATCCTATAAATTAAACTGATAGTGGAAATTGCTGTTTGAAACTTTTTAAGAATAAAGAACCAACCATTAACAAGGTGTCTCAGAAAAATGACAGACCCATGCTTATGTTATACATGAATAAACCACCTTATGAAACGTGTAAAACTAACACAATTTATACAGTTATCCTACAATGGTTTATGTTTTCTTCATAACAAATTGCTAGTTAAATCACAATATGTTGTTAGCTAAGTAGCAGTATAAAAGGAAAATACATCCAGTCAATCTATGCTTACAATAGTAAGTGTGGACATTACCTCCAGGTGCTTGTATTTTAAAAAGAATTTGTACAAGTGTGATGTTGGCAGGCTAATGCTCTCAATTCTATTTTTGGTAGATAGTAGTAGTGTGAACTTTAAAAATGTGTAACTTTTCTCAATACTCTTAAAATGGATATTCTTACACTTAAATTTAGGATTCTGTTTTAGAATATGTTTAAGATTGACTTTGAGTTGTCAAACTGCTTGCTTCACAATCAGTGTTTGTTAGGTATTCCCTTGGTGAAAATTCTCTTGGATGATATTTAATAGTGGATGTTGGTTGGTCATGCTGCATGTGTACTCTTGTATGTTTCTTGGGTAGGAAAACTAAATAATCAAAATCTCAGTATATCTTCCACAGTCCTATGAGATTACACATACTTTGATTTCCTTTGTGACTCAGGCTTCCAATAATATTAAGTATTTTATTTAATGTTGATGTATTATCGATATAGAGAGCCCTTAGCATAATGAAATCACTCAAAATTCAGCTATCATTAATGCTATGGAGCGAAACCTTGAATATGCATATTCTTCATGAAAATATTCCAAAGTTCTGAGCTGAGGCAGCATCAATGATCTCATAAGTCTTGAAAAGATAATGCTCATTTTTGTTTTTAACATGATGTTGCAAATATTTTTTAAAATTGTATTAAGATACAATGAAAATATCATACAATTCAATCATTCAATAATATTATAAAGGATTTTTCAATCATGAAAATAATCAACTTACAAACATTTTCTTCCTTTTTATAGTTATTGTTTTTGACTCTCCAGTTCTTCCCCCTCCCCTTCTGTGCCCCCAGGTCATCATTATTGCATTTACTGTCTTCATATACCCACTCATCCTGACTGCCCTAGACAGAATGCTTTATAAAAGAAGGACAAAAAAAGGAACCAGTGCAACAGTATTGACCAAAGAACAAAGCATTAAATGAAAATAAAGCAGAACATAATAAAAAGAAGATAAATTTAGAATATTGTCAAGTTTGGTTTTTATTTTGAATTTTCAAATGACTTTTAGGAAAAAATGGTATTCGTTACCTAGATTAAAGAGGAGGATAGAATGAAGAGAGATAACAATGCAACCTGGATATCTAGATTATTGATTTTATAACAAACCATGAATAAAAGTAGGTCTGGTGGTATAGCAATTTAAGTATCCATCCAAAATATCAGTGAAGCCAATCCATCAATGACTCTAAAGGACTATGAAGCAGCAGACTGCGTTATTAAAACCATAGTTGTGGAAATCCTAGAAGGTGACACTCCAGCAGATAAGATCAGCATGAGTTGAAATCAGCATGGCAGCCATGGATCTGGCTTGTTCTGTACTTGGAACCTTTTACTAGCCATCCATATTTATAGATGAAGGAAAGTAAAATGAAATTATTTATCCACAAGACAATGGATTGAGACAACTGTAAAATAAGTAATATTTAAAACAAATTTTGAGAGTTCCGATTTTTTAGTATTTGTTTTACCTTGGTTTGAGTGCTGCCAAAGTTTTTTCTAATCCAAATATCAATGTAAAATTCTTTAAAATCTATAAAATTAAAGCCTTACATACACACAGGCAATCTAGAAAAAATTGGTAGATGGGGACCTGTAGTATCTCGGCTTATCTTTTGTTTGTGTTTGTGGGGAACTGGTTTGTCCCTAAAGACTCCAGGCCCATTTCAGTTTTGCTTTATCTTCTTTTTTTTGTTTGATTTCTAAACTGCTCAAACCACTATTTAGGTTTGAAAGTTAACAAATCTGGAGTGACTATTTTTGTATTTTAAAGAAATGCACTATATATGTGTGTTTGTGTGTGTGTATATATATATATATATATATTTACACAACCCATCTCAAGAAATGAAATCAACAAAAGAATCTACTAAACCGTCCTTATGTCTGTGTGTGTTTATTACCTGAGCTAATCTAAACACTGATCTGAAGGAATACATTCTATACTTTTCCTACATCAAAAATTCTTACATTAAATCTCAAATGAACTGATTATCATTTCAAATACATTGTGTGGTTCTGATTCTGAATGGCAACAGGCACTAAAGCCACTGTGAAAACATTTGATTTTGAGTAGAACACCTGTAATGCATGTATCTATGTGGCCCCTGGAACATATTTAGCTTCTGATGGATTCTACACATGAAGACATTAACAAAAATGAAAACAAAATGACCCTGCCAAAGACAGATCAACACGATTATGATACATCATGTAATTGCTATAAAGTAGATGAACAATAACTGCATTGGGGTTGAGAGGGAATAATTGAGTTTGGATGGAGGAGAAAGCGACATCTGGCATGCCCTATTAGTGCTTTTAGGCCACACGGTTACAGCTTGTTTTGGTTGTATGACTGCCTCTTGTTATGATTACTATTCCTGAATAAGCACAGTGATGTGCTATGGAATTTCTACGCTTTCCTATTTTAACCAGAGTTAGCTCTTATCAATACATGGAATTCTAAAACTCTGGGAGAGGTGATGCAGTGTTCTAAGGGGGCTCCAAATGCAGATAGCGATACTTTATCTGGTATTACAAGCTATTATACACAAATTTTTTAATTGCCAGGGGAGTGCTGAGTAATCTTATTTTTCTGAAAAGGGGTTGGCTGGCCAACTCAGTTTATGAACTTATGATGTACACAGTTCAATGCTTTTCAGAGTTGATAAAACACATACATCTTCTGGTATTCTCTGCCAAGATTCATCGGCTATCAGCAATGAAATTTCTTATTCCATGACTCCCGAATCTGGCTTGAATTTCTGGCAAATTACCAATAATATCCTGCTGCAATTGTTTCTAAAATATTTTCAGCAAAATTTTACTTAGAGTCTTGTCGGCACCTTTCTGTTTCCATTGTATCACCAGTTTTTGGAATGAGCACAAGTACGGATCTCTTCCCATCAGTGGCAGCTACCTTCCATATGTATATAGAGCAAAGACAGTGAGTTCTTCTGGCACTACATCAATTTATAAAAACATTTCAGTGGTTATTCTACTAATCCCTGTATCCTAGTTCTTGCCACAATATTAATTTTGACATCAACCTCAGATACACCATCTCCCAACATTGTCACACGCAAGTCTTTGTTGGGGTGACCCATTAGCGTGTCTCTTGTCAGGCAATACTGTTCCAGGTCAATGGTATTGTATAGACAGGGAAAAGTAGTCCAGAGAGTTTTCAAAGCTATAACCATGATAGAAGAAGACATCCCCATCTTTCTTCCATAGAGAAATGTAAATGATTCCGCGTAAGTAAAAAAATAAATTAAATAAATGGACTTCTGGTGTTGCTGCTGTTTATCTGCTGGACTCTGGCCATAAGGTTGAAAGTTTCCATTCTTCTGATGCTCAGTGGAAATAATTATGATCCTCTCTACTCTGGGAAAAAACTTACATGTTTGCTATGATGAAGAGTCACCTCTGTGTTAGGGGTTTGTTTTGTAGTTTAAGTTAAATTTTAAAAAGCAGCATTCAAGTAATGATATTTTCATAAGTTCTAAAACAATAATGTTATGAAAGTAAAAAATGTATTTAAGAAAGACATTCATTTTACCAATGTGTATTAGTTTGTACTTTTATTTTTCTCTAATTGAGTGGACACAGATTACTAGTTAATAAAATTAATAGAATATTATTTCCAGATTGTGTCCTGATACAAAAATAAGCCTAATGCTCACTATCTAAGAATGATAGTTGTGTTCATTATGCAACGTGTTGTTCTAAAAAGCAACTTTTGGAAGTTGTTCTCAGAAACAACTAGTACACACTATGATTTGGAGCAATCACTGAAAAAGTATTGGTTGTTATTTCTCCTTTATTTAGCAAGTGGAAATCCAACTCACTACCAGGATAGGATGAAGAATAAATTGTTGAATAATGCTCTATATATGCATATAGATACAATCAGCTACATATATCAATTATTAATTGACATACATGATGATATACATGATTGAAATATACTTAGCAAATTATTTCCCTGTATACTATTTCCAAAGAGGCAGGCTGTACAAAGAGGGTTTGAAAATTCATGAAAAAATGGAATAAGAGAAAACAAAAAATTTTTCAGAGAGTTTTGGATTTCAACTCCTTTAATTGTTTTGGTTCTTACCCTCCTACTAACATCTTGCCTAGAAATAGTTTACACACTTCTAACACACACACACACACACAAATCTGGTTAGAAATAAGTGGAATGGAATCATTCACAGATTGTATTTGAAAGTTCTCATACACAGGAAAAAAGTGAGCATAAAAAACAAAATGTGTACAACCACAAGGCCCATTCTGACTCCAACGAATTCCATAAGGGGAGTAGAACTGCCCCTTTGGGGTTCTGAGGCTATAAATCTTAACTAGAATAGAAAGGCCATACTTGCTATTGGTACAATAAACCAGGTGATGGGTTTGAACCACTGACCTTGTGGTTAACAGTCCAATACAATCCACAACACCCCAAGGTGAATATTAGCTAAGAAAGTGGTGAAAGGCAGCTGTGGCATATCTCTTCATGTTTTCTATTAGACTGGATGGAACTGTTTGATTTTACAGGAAGGACCTTCAATGGAATTGTGTGAAGTTCACTCCAGGAAAGATGTTCAATCTTTGGTAAAGTAGCTAGAATGAGAGTACTGTGAGCTCAACATAGGAATGAGAGTTATGAGCAGGGACCAGCTAGAGGGGCAGTTGGCTGTGGATTTCTTCTCTCATAGCCTGCTCTGCGCCAGAGTACAACTCCCCCATAGGGCTTTCTAGACTGTCGGCATGAACACGGTTGGCAGTTTTCCTTCAGTAGAAGCCTGTGGGGAGGTTTCTATGGCTTCCTTTTCTGTTTGCAGTCAGTTATCTGCTGTAGTCTGGGGCTCCGGGTTGACTGAATGGGAGAGTAAAACATGGAAAGGCAACAAGGATAATGCTCATCTAAATTTCTTCCTTAACGTGTTGGGTTATATTAAATTTTACTAGTCCTACTGATGAATCGGTGATGTGAGAGCAATTTTGAGAGAGCACTTAAGCAGAAAGCTCAGGTTTATTAGATAGCTTCAGAGTCCATAAGGAACTTGGTAGAAATTAGGAGCTAGAGGTCCTACACATATGGACAGTATTTGAAGCACAGAGGTGGATAAGTCACAGGAAAAGAGATTTTAAGAGATACGAAGATATTTTAGTAGACATTTCAATTGAATATTTCTTGTCCAGTGTTAATTATAACTCACAAAGCACTGCTGCAATTTTCCAATTCATACCTTCATGGGCTTATCCCAAACAACAAGGATGGCTGCTAGTGGTTTCTCTCAATAATATACTTGCCTCAGTCTTGCTTACTAAACTCTTTTCAAATTTAAAAGAAAAGATCAAATCAAATTAGTGGCTACTAAGTGGGTCTGTTTTGTTAATTGTAAGTTCAAGGTTAAACAGTCTAGTTTGGGTAATGTTGATAGATTTTTTTTTAAAGGACACAGAAATATAACAGAAGCTAATTAGGGAGAAGTTTTACAGAATTTGAAGACTTCATTGGTGAGAAAAAGGCCAGAGAAGTGTTGCTAAGGAATTTTCTTACTATATAATAAAGTACCTTCTCATTCTGTGAGTGTAGCAAAGGCTGTCCTATGCAGATTTAATTGGGAGACTATACCCTTTCATTCCACACACCTTATTTGGACCCTTCATAAGTCACCCCCAAACTCAAGAACATTAAAAACAACACAAGTCCCTCAAGGATGCCAAAACTGCTCACTTTGATGTGCATATGGAAGAATGCAGAATTCTTCAGGAAAAGTTTAGGGAAATGGAAACAGCACCTTCAGAAATGCGTAGGTATATAATCTATCAAGAAACATGACATTCACACATTCTCCCCATGGTTGGTAGCAAGACTTTTTGATTTATGCTGGTGTGACATTTCTTTCTCTGACTCCACCACTAGACTTAACCTCATACATAGTTTCATTGAGGTGATTATGTATAATTTAAAATTCTCTTAAGATGATATCGTTTTTTTCCTACCCATCTATTTATAAATGTACACATACAAAAAGAGAAGACTACAAACCTCATGGACAATCTCAAAAATGCTCTTTCTCTCTCACATACACATATACATTATCACTATAAAAACTACACTTAACATTTCAAAGAATTTTCCCCTAATTGCCTGTGAATACACATCTGAAAAAATCTGGTAATCTAGATGTGAAAAGACATGATAAATAAACCTCTTGTATTTATAGGATGGCTTATTGATTTCTCTGCAACCCAATTGCTGAAAACCATATTTCATTAAGACTCATTAATCTGGTTTCTCTAAAAATTTAGGATAGCATTTGAAAAAGCATTCTGTTTGTTTTGTTTTGTTTTTAATTTGAGATTACAGTGACTTATTTGTTAATGGTGTCCCAATATACGCTTTCCATGGAGCGTTCCTCTTCAATTATATTGGAGCTACAATTTTTCCTCTCTTCCTGTGTAGCACCTTTGCTAGTATTGATAAATGCAAAAGTAAATCATCAGACATGATTTAATATATCACGTGACTAACAAATCTATTAAATGCTATCTTTGTAATAAGATTAGTAGACATCTCCTTTAGATATAAATTCTGAGTTTGATTCAAAATAAAAATGTGATTTTTTTTTTTTGGGGGGGGCATCCCTGCCCTCTGGTAGTCATGGGAGCTACCCAGCGCTGTTCCTGAGAGCCGCAGCTGGATTTGAACCGCCAAGTCCATGGGCTGCAGTCCCGCACTCAACCACTTATGCCACAGGGGCTCAGCCCCAAAAATGTGATTTGATGAATGCATTTTATAGAGAATTATGTGTAAAATGTCCCATTGGATCAACATTGAAAGTAATACATCTCTAAAATGCTTACAAAACAAAACTCACCACCATCACGTATACTCGACCTTTAGTGACTCAACATGTTGATTTAGTGATCATATTTTTTTTCAGTGATTATCAATTTGGTGATGGATTTTACCTGCTGAAATTGCAATGAGAAGCTCGATGCCTAACACATAGCATCACCGGGTCATTTGCCATTTCTTATCAGTTCTGAATCAGCTTTGACACAAAATTGAATTTTCTTAAGCTGTATATCATCTTTATATATTAATGTTACAATTAAATGTCATATTAAATTTCACATAAATATTTCTTTTCCTGAGAAGTTAGCTTTCAACATAGGTGGTATTTCAAAAAGTTTGTAGAAAATGGAATTAAAAGATAATTGAAAATTTCAATGAATTTTTGAAGCCCTTTTATATATCATGAGGGTAACTTCTACCAAAATTTGTATTTTAGCATTTTTTCTTACTATTTATCCATATTTTATAGGACTGGCATTTTGTTATGCCTTTTAGAAGTTTTCAAAAATGCCTTACAAAATTATTTATTTGTGACCAAATAATATCCTTTTTACTTGTTCTCACTGTATGAGTTCTTTACACTTTTCCTTAAATCGTAGATTCATTAATAGAATGGCATGTTTTAACACCTGGACATTTTGCAGTGCTATCATCTTAGGAATTAGTTTCTCATACTCATAAAATTTCTAAATATGCATTTAAAGGCTTAAATTATAAGAAACCTGCATTAAGGATGGTCGACAAGTAGAATAGAGTCATGAGACACAGCTTCACCATTACATCATGTTAAATTGGAAGGGGAGTTTTTTCTAATTGTACAAAGTATTACATCACTTTGAAGAAGATATAAAAATGATTAATAGACCCTTTTGGGTGTGATTTTAGTTTTCGTTGATGAGATTTGAAAATTCCATATTTTCCATTTCCTGTTCACATGATGAAGTCAAGAAAACAGGTATAAGAAATTTCAGAACTATTAGATAAATCTGAAGATAAATGTCAAAAACAGAAACGGCATTCCAACCTCAGGATGGTGGTGATGAAATCTCTCTCTGAGTCCTCGGACTTTGAGTAATTAGGTGACTCGAGAGCAGGTGAACATTTTGGAGCATCAGAGCCAAGGAACGGACAGCATAACTCCAAGGACAGTGAGGCAATGTGGTATCATCATGATATTCAGTCATTCAAGAGGCAAGGTTTCATCACACAGCAGATTATGGTAATAACATGAACCAATGTGATCCTCAAACAATATATGGGACAGAACAGAACTGTCCCACAGGATTCAGAGGGTAACAATTGACCAAAGCAGAGTGCCACCTGTTTGTCCTGGAGCTGGGGGTGAGTCTGGCCCTAGGACCTTTGGGTTAGCAGTGGCTGGAGGGTTTGTTTGATTTCTTTGGATGGTATAATCTGAATACAACCATAGTATATAAAGGGCTTGAAATGATTTTCCAGTTTTATATTTTAGAATACTTAACTATAAAGACCATAAAATAAAACTGTCTTTGTGGTTATTTTTAAATAACATTTTAACCAATAATTAAGTGAGATATGCATTCCTTAGTAAAATGTAAGCTATTTAAAATTATTTAAGTCTTAAGTGAACAAATACATTAAATATTATTGATTATATTTAATTTGATAAAATAAGTGTTTTAAGTTGCTTATTATGAGTATTGCCCTATACCAAAATATATTTAAAAATAAGTATAGACTATGACATTTTAATTTATTTAGTTAATCAATAAAAAACAAAGATTGTTATCTTTACATATGCTATGTAGTTTGTTAAGTTATAGGATGTCTTTCACTTTTGTACCTTGTTTTTGCCCATATATATTATTTGACTGTTAGCTCCTTAAAATATTAAAAACTGATAAAAGTATAATTATCTGATAGAAACACATAAAAAGTACACTTTCCACATTACTGACATATGAAAGGGCTTTGAAAGAATCATTGGAAAACATTGTCTTTCAATTCTATTTGTCCACTAACTTTTGTAGGGGACAAAGCAGGAGTAATACTTTAGTAATGGTTAAACTTATGTTTCAAATGGGATGGGCTCTGAGTCTCAATCATCCTACAGTCCCATAGTGATTTAATTGGACAGTTGTGTAATGACATATTTGGCTAATTTTCAGACTTAATGTGGTCATCCTTTATTTTCACATAATTTCCATTTATGACAATTGCTTTGTTTTAAAAACTAGTCATGTCTATGAGTGGAGAGAGAATCCATCTGTATTTATTTTGGAAATAGAAATTACCATGTGGTTCCCAGCACAAGGAGATAAGTCAGCACTGTTAGTTTTAGGTATATTCACACCATTTTGGCCCTGGCAGTGTCATGTAACACAGCAGACCTGTCCTCTCCTCGGTCCCTTACAGAAACAGATAGCCAAAGCTCTCTCCCACCCTGCACATGGTGACTTCAAACTGCCAAACTTTTAATTAGCAACCAAGCCTACCTACAGCAAAGAGTTTCCACCCCTGGTAAAGATAGCTAAAAAAAGTTTGGACTTTAAAACATATTAAATTTGAGGGAATGTACTGCAAAGGTAGTGACTAGATGTGTAATGCATATTGCTTAGGCTTTACCATTTATTGTAGACTCTTACCTTACCAGCGTCTACATTTTCACAAATGTATGTCTCATAATACTGAGAGAACTCAGGAGCATGGTCATTAATGTTAAGAACATGCACAAACACAGGGACTTCAAAGACTTGTTGTGCATTGTCTGCAAATAGAAGAAAACAATGAAAATAAAGGGTTTTGATCCTATGTTCTGTAGGAAAAATCATAAAAATTTCATCAACGACTGTATGGCATAAGACATGCTTTTATTTCATTCTTTGAAAAGCTCTCTGAGAAAAATAATTCTATATGGTTCATCCATTTATCAACAATATAGCTGAGAAAAATAGTTCCTTTTGCTCCACACATTTAACTCAATCAGTGCTTCCCGAGTGTCTTCTACCTGCTCTCCCTGCTTCTTAGTCTAACCAATATAGAGTCAGGTATATCAACCGCTTATTGAAATCCCGGAACTGTTTGAACTATTTATAAATTAAATGAACTAATGTAATAATGAGTAATATAAATGTATTTTATTATCCTTCCCAATTTCAACCCATTTCCAAAAAGTCAGCTCTGATTTATAGTGATACTATAAGACAGAATGCGACTACCACATTGGGTTTCCAAAGTTATAATCCTTCCACAATCAGGTGGACACACCTTTGTTATCTGGAGTAGCTTGTGGGCTCAAACTCCTGACCTTTCATTTAGTGGCCTTTCCTTATCACTAGGGCTCCTCACTCCTGATAACTCAGTTATCAGAGTTATCTAATAAACACAATGAGAGAACTTTTCTAAAGTCATCACTCTGTTGGAAAAGATATTTTTAGTAGTCACAGGGTGGGCAGGCAGGGGAGGGAGGGGTAAGAAAAGAGGTGCTCATGCAAAGGGCCCAAGTAGACGGAAATTGTTTGGGAATGTTGACAGTAATATATGTACACAAGTACCTAATACTACTGAATGATGGATTGTCATACTATTTGTAAAATTCTACAAATAAAATGATCTTTAAAACTGCAGTCTGTGTTCTGAATCATTACTGTATTAATTGTAGGACTTAACAATAATATCCAATAACTCTAACTATATTTGAAAATAAAATAACTAGAAGAAAGTGTTGGTTAAGCTTCATACAGTGATTGAGCTGAGAATATTTTCCAGTGTAAATCAGGAAGTCCGGAGCCAATGAAGAATGACTAGGAGGCTAAGGTGGGTTACATTTAACATATGTCAAGATAAGACACAAAAAGCCAAGCAATAAAAACCACAGAAATGAGAACATACTTGCATCACTATTTTGAGCTCTCATTTTCAAATGTTAACAAAGAAATAAAAAACAATATTAGCTAAAGAAACTGGCCTTTAAGAGTAGTGATGGGTCACTTTTATTTGCTTACTGTCTATTCATAATTTATGTGCTATTAAGTCAGTGAAAAATGAAGTGGTAAAATTAAAATTTAGTCAGTAGTTTGTTTGTGTGGTTATAGGAATACTTGTGTGTAATCATGAAATAATAAATAATGTAAGCTTTGTTTTAACCGTAGAAAACAATAATACAGCAGTAACTCCATTTTGTTCTTCAGGTTTCCATCTTGTACTGTAACCCCTGGTTTATGTAAAATGTTTATGTGACAAAAAGTAGGTCACAATGGTCCACTAGAAGGACATCTGGTACAGATAAGTAAATGACTAACTGGACCTACGTCCGGACAAGATAAACCTCCCCCGAGTCACATCCTGGTATCAATGTAAATATCTGTTTGAGCCAAGTTAAACAAGTAGTTTTTAAGTTCTTATGGGTTTTTCTCATACTCTAGACCTTGTAACTTCCCTATATAAACCCCATGAAATACAGCATCGGGGCTTCAGTCTTGACCCTGCGTGGTCATACTGTGGCCCGGGTTCGAACCTGTCTGATTCTGTCCTGTCTGATTCTGTCCTGTCCTCTGACTTTAATAAACTTTACTTTGTTTTATTCAGATTTGTGAGTCAGTGATCTTTGTGAGCAATTTCTCCCTTTACAAAAATGAACTTTATTCATCATCTGTATGCTCTTTTGTTAATGGAACACACATTTTTAACACCCATTTAATTACAAATGTGCTTAGAAGAGAAACCATAATTAATTGTAAATGAAAATGTTGGTGGTATTCTATACAATAAAAAAGCAAGAAACCACAGCTTTCCAAAAATCCAAAAAAATGTACAGGGATGTTTATTTTGCACCTCATATCTATGGCAGCATTGGCCTTGGGGTTAAAATAAAGAGCTAAAATCATTCACATTAAAGGGGTATAATTGAAGAGTTAGCAATGAAATTATTCAATAAAGATGATTCACTATTTTAAGGGTTTGGCATTCAGAGGAAATTAGAGATCACCTTTCTCTCCCAACCCCCAAGTAATGAAATAGGGGAAATTTCAGGTACAAAGGAATTTAAGGAACATTAATCAACTGTTTCAAAGTTTTGATCTTAAATTTTTTCCTGGAAAATTTGCTTCAAATTACGTTTAGATTAAACTTTTGTGAAATATCTTCATAAAGTATCCATGTATCTTCACAGTTTCATCTAAGAATATTGAGGAATATTATTCACTCAGATGGCAGATTGATAAATATTTTGAGTGTTTAATTTGAGAGGCTCTCCAGGAAAGAGAGCAGCACAATTAACTCCATTTTCTGGAAGAGGTGCTAAAATGAAACATCTCTTTTTCTCCAACCACTTTTATTGTAATGTTTGCATTCTTTCAGGTTGTGTTTTAGAAACAAATCTTATGGGATTCCTGTTTGATTTTTGTGTTTCAGGTAGTTTGTTTAAATTACTATGAAAGTTTAAATATCCAAAACATTATTTCTAATATTGGAATCATGAGAGTAGGAAATCTACACAAACATCTTCCTCATATGTGGTTTAGAATGTGCTTAATCTGGTGTAAATTCAATTTACAATGTGAATGTGTGAAAAGGTTTACCCTTGTATAACTTGTATACCCTTGTATAACTAGTTTTCTCTTAAGGGCAAACTAAACATTTTCCAAAAATGTGTCTTCTGAGATAAATCAAGTAATTTTTGTTTTCCAGGAAACATTATATAATTTATTTTTGAAATTTCTAATCTCTTCAAAATTAAGATGATAATAGTAAAAGGAATATGTCACTAATTTTGTTAAGCATGAGAAAACTGTAGTGCAAAAGTTTGACCAGCATTACTTCATTCCTATATTTGATCATATTTCTAATCATCTACATTTTATGCTAATATTTAGCATTCAAGCATTATGTTATATGCAACATAAATATAGTTAGCTGATATTATGACCTTTTTCATATATTTAAAAGTTTAATTTTTCCAGGTTATATGTTTTGTCTTTGTGTGTTTATAAGATAGTTGTTCCAATATAATGTTATGTACTGCAAAATTATGCGTCTTTAAAAATACAAGAATCATATAAATTCATTATTTTTGCTTTGAAATTTGTTTTAACCTTGATCTATTCCCATTTTCTAAAATTCTGTACCTGAAACCATATTTTTATTAATCTTATTTTGTTCCTCTTTTCGTAACCTCTTTTTGATACTTCTTTTCTTTCATTTTGCCCAAAAGAACTGATATATTTTCAAGTGAGTTTTAGTTTTGCTTTGCTTTTGACTTCACTTTGTTTCTCGATCTTCACCTTTATAAAATGACAGCTGTAATGTAAATTGTTGCTGCTTCAAGAGCAAACTGAAAATTGGAAACAAAAAGAGCAAAACATGTTTTAATAAGGCAGGATCACGTTTTTTGAAGTTTTTACCATTTATTCATCATTTGATAGTCTCCTCTAATCGATGTTTTATTGCTACACAGACATGTTGTTACTGACTGAGGAAGAAGAAACTTCAGAGTGAAATAACACACTCAGCATGCGTCACCAAAAGCATCAAAGAGAGATTGACCAATGACTCTGTGAAGCTTGGTTGGCACAGAGGAAAAGGTGCAACATGGCATGGTGTACATGCTTTTTGAAAAAAACAAACATTTTATTGGAAGTTAATCCAGACATCATAACTTTCCATAGGTCAATCACAGTGAGCAGTATTGTACAATTGCAGCCACAGTCAGTTTTGAATCATTCTTTTCTTTCTTGTATTAGATCATTATTGGGAAAACTTTGTCATTAAGATTTATTGTTTTCATGGGGTAAAAGTAGAACAAAATTCAATTATAATTAACCAACCAACTCACTGCTATCAAATGAATTGTGGCATATCAAAACCAAAGTGAATTTTGACTTATAGCAGGGGGTAGAATTACTCTTGTGCATTTCCGAGATTGCCATTCTTTATAAGAATAGAGAAACATCTTTCTCCCAGGGAGCTGTTGGCGATTTCAGCTGCTCACCTTGTGACCATTACACCGCTAGAAATCCACCTTGCCTGAGGGAACCCTGTAGAGGTCTTCCAAAGAGGAACATTTTATAGGAGCAATCAGCCTCTTCTTTATCTTGAAGTGATTAGTGGATTTGATCCTCAGACCTCATGGCTAGCCATCAACCTGACTACCAACCAGGATACTTTAATCTATACTTGATGTTCATATAATTTAATTTAAAAATGTTATATAAAACAAAGAACACTTTTCATATCCTCAATTATGGCAATAAGCATTAGGCTGAGATGAGCATAGTTGGTTCCTTGATTCATATTTTAGAAGATGGAACCATTATTTAATTTATAAATGGTTCAGAGTTACAGATGAATGCTACCTCACATTCATATTATGAGTCCTAAAAATATATTTTAAGTTGTAGTGTAGATTAACAGATGGACAGATGAAGATAGATGTCCATAAGTCTCAATAAATTGATAAAAATGTTGATTTAGGACAAGTTGAAGCAATATAAAACTCCAATGTTCCCTATTGACATTGTTTTTCTGCTTAGTTAATGAGACTATAAATCAAAGAAGTTAACTCCAGGAACTTTTCATCCTATCATAGTTCCCTCCTTGGAAGCAGATACTATAATCTCAGCTGGTTAGAGACCCAAATTGCTGTTCTATCTTAGGATCTAATGATACAGCATTGGAAACTCAAGGAAGTAGTTCTGCTCTATCCTATATTCTCTATGAGTTAGAATTGACTTGATAGCACTGGGTGGAAATCAGAGTTGTATCCTGAGAAGCTAAGTTGTATGTGGTGCCATGATTAGAAGAAGACTTATTAACAGTCTAATTAACAACCTTGTTTGCTGAAAGTGAAGAGGATTTGTATGATTTGCCGATGAAGATCAAGAATTAAAGGACGGAGACTCAAGGTAAAGAAGACCAAAGTCTTCTCAAATGAAGCAATAGGTAACATCATGATAAATGGAGACAGGCAGGCAAGAGTGGATGCTCATGGAAGCAGCAAGTAAGAGATCAAAAGAGGTTTGTTTCATGAAGTAAACATGCTCCTAAAGACCTCTTTCGAATATTGAAGAACAAGGATGCTACTTTGACGGGAAGGCCTGCTGGTTTAGTGGTTACAACTTGGGTTGTGATCCAAAGAATTGGTAGTTCAAAACCACCAGGGACTCCACAGGGGAAAGCCAGGGCTGTCTATACCCTTCAAGAGTGAGTCTTGGATACTCACTTGGGAAGGTCTACCCTTCCTTTAGGGTCACTATGAATCAATAAAGACAAGGTGGCTATGAATTTAGTTTTGATTTACTGTCAGGACTAAGGTGCACCTGAAAATTAAGGTGCATTGTCTCCTATGCATGTGAAACTTGCGTACTGGAGAAGGAAGACTGAAGAAAAGAGATGCAGATATTTGAATGGTGGTGTTGGTAAAGAATAGTGAAGGACCATACAGTGCTGATAACACAAACTTGTCTTTCTTCAAAGAATTTAGGTCCAAGTGCTACTTAGAGACAAGAAGGGTAAGACTTTGTTTTGCTTACTTAGGACATATTTTCACTAGAGCTAGTCCTTGGAGAAGGACCTCTTGTTTGGGAAAGTGGGAAACAAAACAAAAACAAACCAAACTCATTGTCTTCGAGCTGATGCCTTTGAATAGATATTCTATTCCTTTGAGTTTCTGAGACTACAACTGTGGCGGTCATGTGCTTAAGTTAATTTCATGATTGTCATGTGGGGGTGGAGTCTAGCCTGATAATCTGGAGATAACCATTGAGTAGCCAATGAGGCCTGTATGTGGGCATGGCTTACTCCTGATACATCTGGGAAATCTCGCGATATTTCCCTTGTGAAGATGAGAAGCTATCTCCCAGTTGTTGGGAGTTAGTCTCAGAGATGACGAATCATGGACAAGACAAGATGGTGGCGTCTGAGGAGTGGTAGAAGCTACATGGCTGTGCCCTGATGTAGCTAGACCTCTGAAGCTAGACAGGCCACATGGAGACCCCTGCCAGCAATGAGTTGTTTCTGCCACCACTGGATGCTGTTGATGGACCCTGAGCCCTGGAAGCAAGGAGCCATGGGGAGACCCCTGCCAGCGTCAGGATTCTGCACCCACTGACCTGTGATTTCGTGAGTCGGAAGGAGACATTATAGACTGGTATAGGGCATATGGGCTAATATCGGAGTTATGACTTTGAACTGGACTGGGTTCTCAGTGTTTCATTCCTTTTGTATATAAACCCTTTCTTTAAATCCTTATGTGTGTCTATAAATTTGTTTCTCTAGTCTTCCCGGACTAACACAGCAGCTCTTTAGGACAGTAAAAGCCCCCATCTCTGCTCCGGAGCAGCTGGTGGTTGTAGCTGCTGTTCTTAAACTAAGTTTTTTAATTTCTTCACATAGGTACAGAAGGAACACCTCAGTTTAAATATCTGATTTAACAAAATGCAGTGCCCCAAAACTAGCCCGAACTCTCAATCATCTCAGTAAATACACTCGTTATAAATAACTATATGAAAGTGTATGAAAGAAGTAACATAGTTTCTTTATTCCTTGTGTGTCTTAATCAGTATCCAGTGTGTGAAGTAATTTCTCTTCATTTTTCCCCTCCGATACCTATTCATTCATAGAAACATTAGACTAGGTAGTTTTGAAAACAGGTGATTCAATAGTTACCCTTTGGGGTGCTTACCTCAAGGATAACAGTTCAGAATTATCAGGCTCACTCTGCAACCCAAAGACCAGGCTTTTGACTATGTAGCAAGGTACAGTCTACAAAATGCATAGTTCTTCCCCACCCTGTAGGGCCACTATGAGTTGGCATCAATAGGGTGGCTGTAAGAAGTTTAAGTTTATATACATACACAGAGAAGTGCTTGTGTGTGAGAGAGAGCCTTGGCAGCATATTGATTATATGCTTGTCTGCTAACTGTGAGGTTAACAGTTTGAAACCACCAGCCACTCCCTGGGAAAAAGATGAGGCCTTCTACTCCTAATCTCAGAAACCCACAGGGGCAGTTCTATCCTGTCCTTATGTTTGCTCTGAGTCAGAAAGACTTAATGACAGGGAGGATAATTGTTTTTTAATTATGTATCTAGATATATAGTATATAGAGAGAATATTTGAGAGACAGACAGAGAGAGAGAGAGAGGAGGGAGAGAGTATTTGAGAGAGAGAGAAAACATTTGGAGACACGTCTTCCTCAATTTAGAGAAGGCTATGTTAATCTCCTTTGAGTTTAAGCTAGTTACTTGTATTATACATACACTCTTGACTATAATATAATTTGACATCTTATATTGTGGATGGATTCTATAGTTTTATTATATATATGTAAATAGACATATTGTCATTGTACTGTTTTGGCAGGTTGATTCCAACTCACAGTGAGCCTGTGTTGTAGAGCAGCGCGGTCTGTGAAGGACTCAAGACTGTAATCTTTATGGGAGTCTATGGCCAGTCCCTTCTCCTGCCTGACAACTGGAGGGGTTGGAATCACCATTTTTTATTAAGTAGCCAAAGAGTTAGCCATTGCAACACAGAACTTCTTTTCTTCATAAATATACAAAGGCACACTGATTGAATTGACCATTTTTTTTTATGGAGAATAACTGTCTTTACCACTCCCCAAATTATCATTAGTATGTTGCATAGTTTTAGTTATGATACTCTATTTACATTCATTATTTAAAAAATAAAATAAAACAAGTTTATCTTGATAGTTTTCCATCATAGAAATGGTGAATGTTATGCCTCTTCTAAGAATAAATCATCTATCTAAGGAGACTGCATTTACCTATCCAGTAAATTCTACATGTAAATAACTCGTGTATGATTTTATATTCAGTTATAAATGTTGAAATATTTTGTGCCAAGTAAGAGTCAAAGTGCATTTTAAAGACTCTTCTTTCTAGGAGTTCACTCTGATGTACCTAATCTAAGAGGGTAATTGATATATATTTTACAAAAACTACTAAATATATATATATATGCAAGACTAAAATTGAAAATTAATTCATGTAAATTTAGTGAAACAGAATAAATTTGTAGCTGAAAGTGTTTGGATCATAGAATGGTTTTCAAAGATAGCCAGGTATTACCTTGAACTCATTTAAATTATTTGGCTCAATTGATTTATAAAGAATGGCAAATAATTCATTTTCAGAAAAACCCAATAAATATAATCTTCTTGACTTTGGGACAAACATCTTTATATTTGTTGACACTGAAAACCTTGGCATTTTGTTCTTCCATTGTGAAATTTGCTTCCCCACTCTCTATTGTTTAGTGAAAAGGAAAATTCAAAATCCAGGACAGAAGTCATCGTGCAAGGCATCAATCAAGCCATTCAATGCATGGCAACAGATATGCAAGGGGTGCTTTCCACTCCCATGTCACCTGGCACCTGTCCATCAAAGTGAGGAAGAATAATAAATATAGGTTGAAGTGCTTAAAGAAAAATGTACCATATTAAAAAAAAACTATATATTTGAAAGGATGTGATCCAGACATTCTGTTTTTACAAATATTATTCTCTGCTATAATGTATATTTCTTCGACTAAATAATGGGATATTTTTGTGCTCTCTCTTAAATTAAAATGAATTAATTGAGTGATGATTTTCAGGGCACTACCCAAGCTGTAAGTCTGTATAATTTTTCCATTTTTCTTTTATCCTTAAAAGTGAAAGCTCTGCCTGTCTCTCAGAACACTGACTCCTGTTAACTGGGGACAATTGACTTATCAGCACAGCTGAAATGATCAAGCTCATTTGAAAGTATCTCTTGATACAGGGGTGTAACCAACCAGTGAATGCGTATTGTTTGAATCATGTGTGTTCTTTTTCATTGTTGTTTTCTTGAGGATTTATTATTATGAAATGCTTATGCTTTTGACAGCTTTCATGGTATAAATTGTACCTTGTTATTTATGCAATAGAATATCTCTAATACTGTAACATAATTAGAATAAGACCCAACTTCCCTATTTGAAATGTAAAATCTATTTTGTGTGTGTGAATTTATAAATTCACTCTTACTTGATTATGGATAAATGGTATATTTCCATCTGTTTCAATTATATTAAATTTTAAATTCAGCCAATAATTTTATTACTATTTACAATGTAGTAAAATGATGTATAACAGTAATTACAAAATTCTCTAAATTAAATGTTTTACTCTGAACAAATTGTTCCTATGAAATCTTTCCAGTCACAATTGTCTTTTTACTTTGAAGGAAACAAACAAAGTTGATTACACTCATCTTTTTTTTATAAAAGACCATGGAGAATCTACATGAAATATTACTCAGATTAGCACATTGAAAGGACATATCCTGTTCATCGAGAGAGATATCACACTGTATGTATTAAAATGCAAGGATGCATTGGCCAGGGATTTGCCTTTTAATCTATTCTGATTTATTGCAACCTCTAGGGCAGAGTAGAACTGACCCTCTGAGAATCCAAGGCTGTCATCTTCCCAGGAGACTGCCGCATCTCTCTGTCTCTCACAGAGCAGTTAGGGAGTTGGGACTCTCCATCTTTCAGCAACTAATAAAGGCCATTGCTACTCCACCCAGGCTCCTGGCACCATATTGATCTCTAATAAATATGTTTCCAGGACTTCCTGGTTTCCACCTTGTATATTTCTATTGTTATGTCATTTTGCACATTTAAAATGATACATTTTATTGTAAACATTCTGAAAGGTATTTTTAAGCACATAAAAACTCAGCAGTAGAGATCAGATAGCATTTGTTGGCAATAATAAGATAAAATAACACATTTATGAGTATGAAAATTATCCCAATGATATCTCTAGCTATCTCTATGCCATCTAATTTTCCGAGTTATGATTTACAGAATATGGTGGACCAATCTGTGATTCCTACAGTTATACTTACATTTTTCTGTGGCTGTAATACTTATGTTGTACCAAGCGCTAATCTCCCGATCAAGAGGGGTGGTGGTAGTGATTGTGCCGTTGTCATCAATGCTGAACATTTTACCTCTGGTGATAGAATATCTACAACAAAAGATAAGTATTTCTTAACAGCATACTCATCTCTTTATAACTCAGACACATATACATGCAAGCACAAACACACATATTCTTATATGCATGCCCCACATATCTAATATAATGCTGAAGAGGTTTCAAAAAGCTACATTAATACATTTAATATTCCACTCAGCTGAGACAAAAAAATTCTAAAAATTATCCAGATTTTAATTGATGTGTTAAATCTGAACACGTCACTCACTATCATTGCCGAGAAAGAATTTTAATAGAAGAAACTCTTCCTTGGAGAGAAATAAAAAATTACCAAGTGCAAAACGAAGATAAGTACAACTAAGTAGGAATTAAAAAGTGATGGTGGTGAGCCTTTGTTCTTTTTTTTCCTTTGAGGCAAACATGATATATCCTTAGCCTAGGCTGTTGGTGGACTCCTTCCTATCTTGCATAATTGATTGACAAGTCTATTCGAAGACCCTGCCATATAAGAGAGCATGAGTTTTCTCTCATGAAAATCTGGTAGCATTTTGGGATGAAACCAAAAAACAAACAAAAATACAAAACAGACTAACAAAAAACCTACATTGCATGCATTTTTGGTGCTATCAGATAATATATATGATATGTATTGTATATATAATGGAATCAAGGTGTTTCCTTCCTATCCCTTACTCTATTACCCATATGAGGTGGAATGAACCTGTCCTTTCTCTTAGCCCCAAAGCGAAGGACGGCAAATTTGTAGGCCTGTTAGAACAAGCATGAAAAGAAGCCAAGTTACAAATCCCTCGTAGCAAAGGCTGAAAATGATCTCCAGCTCTACAATGAAAGCAGCCTCTGAAGTTCTCAGTGGGTCACATCTGCTTGCAAATGATTAATAATAAAAATTAAAGCCGAGTGAAAATGGGAGTGCAGGGATGGCTTCTAATTGCACATATATATAGTCCTGAAAGACTTTGATGAGAAAGCAAGGAGCTTTGCCATAAGTATGTGGCAAAAGATGAGACTATTTTAATCTCCAACTGACTGGTTTCTAAAAATACCTCAGCAGTAGTGTAGTGTAGTGTTCAGGAGAGAATGAAAATAGAATTACAGAGGATTTGGTTCTAGAATTGTTCGATGTAACTCATTACTAACCAATTACTGGATTGAGTTAAATATCAACTGATTCAGTATTATACATGTTGATCAAACAAAACAATATTGTATCCAATCATATTTCAAATTAAATAATTTTTGAACATTCTATTTCTAGGAATACAGCATTCTAAGCATTTCATCTAAAAGTGTTATGGAAAACTGATGTGTTTAGCAATTGACCAAATGTTTGTTTAAAAGGTAGAGGAATAGATGGCACGGTCACTCACTAGGTTAAAACACAAGGTGGGGAGGGACCAGACAGCCATTGCAGCATAGTGGCTAAGCTGTCATCGTCTATGGGTGCACTGGAGTCGATTCTAACCCGCAGGAACCTTCTGCTACACAGAATGAAACACTCCCGGGTCATTCCTACACATGAGACCATTGCGGCAGCCAAGGTGCTAACCCATCTCCTGGCCTCCATCCTCTCCCTCACTATCCCTCTACTTGTGGATTGTAACGGCCTTTCCCAGGGTCTAGTCTTTCCTGACAATATGGCCACATCTGTAAAATGAAAGCTTGCTATCTTTGCCTTTAAGGAGCATGCTGGTAAGACTTCTTCCAAGATATGTTTAATTGTCCTTTAGGACAACAAATTTCTTCTCTAAATCAGGCTAGACAGCTTTATAGATATCAGTTCCCTTGGTTCCTTCAAGGACCTCCTATTCCATTCATGGAATTCCTTTCTCACCAAGCAACACTCACTAGAACAATTGTCATTGTTCTCTCTCTCTCTCTCTCTCTCTCTCTCTCTCTCTCTCTCTCTCTCTCCTCTCTCTCTCCTTGTCCTTTTCCCTCTCCCTCTCTCTATCTAAATCTATATAAATAGTGTGTGTGTATATATATATATATATATATATACATACATTGTTCACTTTGTTTTTGATACTTAAGAGATTTGAAAATGAGGAAAACAACTGTACTGTGGTCATATTCATCATTAATTTTGCCATACTCCTTGCTGGCTTCCCCTGTCCCATCCAAAATCATTTTTAAGTGATTATAAAATCACATAAGTATTGCAAAAGCAGTGCAGAGATGCCCCTTATGTACTTCATCCAGCTTTCCCTAAGGTTAACACCTCTTAGAACTATAGTATTATTTTCATTGCATCAAATAAGGAAGCCATTGGCATAATGCCCCTGTGCTCACTACAGCCTTTGTCAAGAATGTCATTAAATTTTCTAATATGCAACATAGGATAGAGTTCACATGAAAATTAGATTTCATATGACTTCATATTTACTTCAGTCTTTTACACAGGTCTTCGGTGATTTGGTGATATGTCTGTCTATTTTCCAGGTGCTTTGTAACTGACCACTCTGTTTTGATTTATCTGGTGTTTTCTGATTAACAGACTGTGCCTAGACCTCTGGGAACTAGAGTCCCACAGAAGTGATGTGCCTGGATCATTGCTATTACTAGCTAAACTTGATCACTAAATTTTGGTGGGGACTGCAGTTTTTCTGCACAGTTAATTTACAAATGTCCTTGATGAAATTTAAAAAGGAAATTAAAAAATATATCAAGGAAAAGGCTTTAAAATTATTCAAATACCTGGTTTTGTAATTAAATATTTTCCCACTAATTTTAGTGCCCAAATGCACAAGTGGACCACACCCACAATAATTGTCACATGGGTTTCCTAATGATTTTTTCCCTTCTTTACTGACATTCATTATTATTCTTTTGTAAGAAAATGTGTTCATAGTATTTATATATACCATTAACTATATAAATTTTTCAATGTGTCAAATCCAAACTTACTGCTATGTGTGTGCTGTGAAAAAAGCTCCACTCTGGGATTGGAAGGCTTTCAGTGTAGCTTCTGGGCCAGTTTATCACACTCTCAGTTCATTGTTGCATGTGCGTTTACTTTCTGGAACTGGGAGGTGTTCCAGGATCCTTTCCCTAGAATATGTCTGAGATCAACCATCGATGTTGCCAAGTGGTCTCATTGCCTTGTCTTGGAAACTCGAACACTAGGGATGATCACTGCTTCTTCTTTTCTTACTTTAAGGGCTCTGTGTGGACAGTGGTATGGATAGCATCATACAAATAAATGTAAATAGCCTTGCTTAAATTTGCATGGCACATTATTTCTATGCTAATCTTTTCACTCAGTGTTTAATGGACGATTAATTAGTGAGCATTTTAAGCAACATACCTGATAGGAAAATTCTGAACATCTGGATCTGTGGCAGATACTCTGCCTACAAAAGAACCCTGTGGATTTCCTTCAAAAATTTCACATATGTAATATGGGAACTGGAAAACCGGAGGTTCGTCTTCATCTTCCACCTGGACCTTAATGAAAGTGGTGGAAGGTACCACATGATAGCTCCGGAGATGGTCAGCCACATGGCGGTTTTTAACTTTTGCTCTAATACCGTGGTGATTCTGGTGCTCAAAATCCACTTTCTACAAAGACATAACATGCAGACAGAAGACAGTTCTTCCAGAAACCAAGGTGGTACTTGTGTTTAAATGGTTAAAAATGCAATTGAGCTTCAATTGCTTTTCAGCTAAGTTTTATTCTTTACATAGGTTCCTCTGATACAATCAAAAAACAATTCTATTACAAATCATTGTTTATATCATGTTATTTACATGTTATAAACTGGTTTGTGACAATAATTATATTTTCATTTATGATTTAAATTATAGTCCTCAAAAGATAAATGTTTATGATAATGAATTAATTCTCTCGTAGTCAGGAACTTCATGTAAATCCTGTCCTTTCTTTGAAAATATTTATAAATAAGCTGTTCTATACAATAGCAAAGCAGTAAAAGCTTGGTTTATAAACTATAATCCCGCCCTTTCTAGATAATAAATAACAGTACAATTTCAATCAATTAATAAAGTAGAATGAATGCAAAAGTAACTCTGTGCATTCCTTGTTACTGAGTGCACAGTTGTATAAAGTTAATGATTTAAGCACAGCTACCTTTTTTAATGTAACTATTCCTTCTTGGGTCTCATTGTTAGTAATGATTTCAAATGTCTGTGAATCATCTTCTTCTATGCTGTAATCCATCTCTGCGTTCTCGGCGAGGTCACTGTCATAGGCAGTGATTGTTCCTATAGAAGTCCCAATTGGGGCAAATTCGGAGACAGACATGCGGTAGAAATCTTTTAAAGACAAAATTCAAGACAGTTTGTATAAGTCGCTGACATGCTGACTCACAATTTTAGCACGCTCCATTTATGGATGGCAAGCAACCCACCTCACCATTTCAAATGATTTGTTCAAAGCTTCTCCAATATTTTCCTCCTTTACTTGTTAAGCATGACCCTTTTCCTAATATCCTGCCTGAACCCTTATTATTCTATCAAATTATATCTTATGGAACACTATAACAGGTATGTATACTTTCCACATTTCTATTCATAAGTACATCTCAGTATTCTTGGGTTCATTTTTTTAATGTTTTTCTTAAACCATCCTAAATTGGATGGTTTAATTTGGTTATATGAGTCTTCAATGTTTCCTAAGTTTTCCCCAGTGCCTCAATTTACCAACAAATTTAAGTGAGACTAAGGCAAGTAGGTGAATTCTAAGTGTAACCATTGTATTTTAAAGAAGGAAAGTACAACCTTTTTTTCCTTTAAAATATGCTAGGTTTCTCTATAATTATTTAATAAGTCACTTCATAGATTTGTAACATGGTACTTTATCTGTTTTATTTGGTAATGAAAGGAAAATCATTCCAAAATCAGAAATATTTGATGACCGTTACAAATGGAAGAAGCAAATTTTGCAAGTGTTTCATTGTAGAAAGATTAAATAATTTCTTATTTGAGAGCACAAATCAGAAATTGCCCACCAAGAAGACACGAGAAAACAGTGATACTCATAAACTTAAAAGCAGATACTAAAAAATTTTGTGTTACTGGATTTATACTAGAAAATGGTTCTTCAATTTTAAAAGCATCCAAAACATTCCTTCACATCATTATTTGTTGTATGATGCTAGGGAGCTGGTTCCATCTCACAGTGATCACCTTTGACATTATAAAATGGAACAATGTCTGGTCCCGCACTGTTCTCACTGTCAATGCTTTGTTTGTGCCACTTGTTGTGATAACTGTATGAACCAATGAAGGAGAAGGTCTTTTTCATTGAATGTCTACTTTTCTAGGCATAATTTTCTCTTTCAAGGTTGGGTCCTTCCTAATAATCTGTCCCAAAATCTTGAGTTTTGGTATCCTTATTTTGAAGGAGTATACTGCCTAAATTTATTCCAGGCAGATTTGTAATGGTTTGGGGAGCACTGTTTTATTACCAATATTAAGTTTCTAGTATTTTCCAAATATATTCAAAACTGTATTTGGAAAAGGACATGTAGAATAGTACATTGAGAAGAGAAAGAGAGAGGAGTAAGACAAATTCTAAGAGTCAAGTGGTACTCTAAAGCCAGTAGACTCAGTCTAACTATTGAGTCTGAATATATAAAGGTAGAGGAAGGGGTAGAGGTGTATTTCTGAGTAGCTAGTGTTCCTGAGATAAGGCCCGTGTATAAAACTCAGTAAGAAATCATAGCTTCCCAGTTGACAGCAAAGGAACAAGCGCTCAGTCCTAGAATGACAAGGAACTGAGTTGGGCCTGCATAAGAATGAGCAAAGAAATGGAGTCTCCCTTTCCACATGTATCAAGAGCCCCATCTCTGCTAGCTCCTTGACGTCAGCTGAATGAGGTCTCAGTAAAACATCTGTAAACAATATGTGCACTTGTCATCCCCAAACTGGGTTGTAATTTGTTACCACGGGTGTGGAAAAGTAACATATCACTTTTGCATTGCATTTCATACTACTGAGATGCATCTCATTTTTGAATAGTTATTAAATCAGTTGCATATGGTTTTAGCACTGCAGTGATTATAGACAAATATTAATATCTACATATTTTCAATACAATTTTCAGGATGTTTCTACTTACTTTCTTTAAATATAGGCTTGTTGTCATTAATATCAGATAGTTTAATTAAAACACTTGTTGTCCCAGTAAGTCCTCCAGGCTGACCAATCATATCCTTGGCTTGGATAAGTACACGATGTTCTTCTTGCAGCTCTCTATCCATTTCTGAAAATATTCTTATCACTCCTTTAAAAATAGATTAAGATGTCAATTATTATTTCATTATTATTATAATGCCTTAGTTAACCTTTGGAAACTTAGGAGCCAATGACTAGAGCTATTGTCATTGGACAGAGTGTGTTAGGTAACTGTCCATCTATGAATGACACCTCCCTAGCTAAGTTAAACCAGACAATCAGCTTGTTGGCATATCCTGAGCCTCTACAATGCACCAGATGCGTCCCCTAAGGAATGGAATCAGTCATTTATTAAATCATAGAATCTGCTGCACATCATATTTTATTAATATACCTCAATGGTGATTAGGGTTCAGATTTATTTTTAGTTGAATGTTGAACTGAATTTTGTTTATCTATAACAATGCAGTTCTCCATTGCATTTTAAATGTTTAACAAAAGTTTAAGTTTATAAATAACTACCATTTGCATTCTGTTATTTGTCTATTTGAGAACCAGATCGAATAATACTTATTTCATTCAGAAGTACCTGTTGTTGGCTCAATGGAGAAATAGGGTTGTCCAAGGAGAAGGCTGTAGAGGAGGCGAGCGTTATTGCCACTGGAAAGGTCATCAGCATCGCTAGCTGTCACCTGGATGACAAAGGTTCCTGAGGAAAACACACACAGTGTCATGTGTATTTATGAGATGCTGGTCACACTCAACAGTGACCTCAATCCTATAAATCATCTAGAAAAAAATGATCATTTAAGTGAAGGACTTGCCTCTTTTTTACTATGAAATATAAAATGAATATATTTCTGCACAGAAAAAAAGGATGGTCTAGTCTAGAGCTTTATAACTTTGTAACCCAAATTCCCACATCCAATGTAGAATTTTAAACCTTAAGTTTTATCACATTATAAAATGTCTGCATTAAATAATATATTATGATTTACAGCTAAAGATGTTTACAAGGTCTGTCATTAATGGAGATATCAAAAATACATTTCTTCAAAAGCCACATTGTGACATTCACCTATAACAAATTGCAAAATGGTGACAAGTTATTTATAAGTATTATTTAAATAAACTTGAAAGAGCTTCAAGGCAAGCATGAGCATATCTCTTTGCTTAAATCTTTTCTAGAAAAATGTGCTTGAACTGAAGAATTAGACCCCAGGCAAAGTGAATTCCAGCAATTATTTTTCTCATTAATATTTAACAATCTGTAAAAATCATAGGGGGTACATATTTGTACATTTAATAATAATGCTCAGGCAAAATATCTGTGAATAAATTTAACTTTTTAATGCAAACATTAAGTCTAACACTATAAATTTTATTGAAAGTCAACTTTTGTTGGAATGCAATGATTTGTGTCAGCTAGAATGACATTTAAATGATGTACAATCAAATAGTTTGTGTCTATTTTGTTCATTTTTTAATTAGCATCATTTATTTTCCCATTATAATAGAATCTTATAAACTGATACGATTTATAAGTCTGTTCTTCAGTAATAAAATTGCTCAAACTTTTACCATGGTCCTCAGTCAGATGCATTCTTTGCTTATTTTCAGATTTTTGTTACTTGTTTAATATTTCTACACATTGAAATTGGGGAAAAGGTGAAGCTTTACAGGAGTAAAGAGTTAATAGTCTCAGAAATTCACAGAAGCAGTTCTACCTTGTCCTACAGGCTGATGAAGAACAGGAATTGACTTGATGACAATGAAGGATAGCCAAAGATATTGGAATATTTATTTTTCTGAAGAACTGAGGCAGTACGTCAGCGACTTTAACATATATTACTAAAATATGTTCACTTGTTTAAAAATCCAAACTCCAAACCAATTGCAGTCTACTAGATTCCAAATCTTGGAAAGCTGATTGTGCAGAGTAGAATGGCCTTATTGGGCTTTCAGGACTGTAGTCTTGATCAAAGCAAACTGTCCCCTCCTCCCGCATTTCTTCTGCAGAGTGACTGTTGGATTCCAACAGTTAACCTATTTGTAGCCTAACATTTGACCCTTGCTCCCCCAGGCTTCACTACTTACTCTGCTTAACCAACTCCTCACAGATCAACATGATTGTAGTCAGGGGCCATGGAGTTAGTTCCCACTGCCAGGAACCCTACTCATAAAAGCCCGGTTTAGGAAACCACCACCAGCTCTTTTCCATCTTCACATTGGTCCCATTTGAGCCCATTATTGGAGCCACCTTGTCATGCGTCCTGTCAAAGGTCTTCCTCCTTTATCCAGCCCCTCCACAATGACAATCAGTGTGCTTTGTCAGGGACTGGTCTCACCTCCTAACACATCTAGAATACATGGGAAGGAGGTACACCATCCTCTCCTCTGATAAGCACCAGCCTGTATTTATCTTAAGACAAAGATGTTCATTATTTTGACAGTCCAGGGTACATTCCATATTCTTCTCTTGGGTTATAAGTCATCTGAATTGATTCTCCTTCACCCTCCCTTGTTTAATGTCAAATTCCCACACACATATGATGGGAGTTATGAGTCAAAGCTGATTCTCTGGCAGTAAGGTGCATTCTTTGCATTAGCTTTTTAAAAATATGTGTGTGTAGTAATTGTGAGGAGCTAGCCAAACAAGTAATCCCATAGGAAACCCTAACTAGACTGGTTTCCGTTGGGTAGAAGTTGTTATCTTGCAATCCTTCTTTGGAAACATGTGCCCACATCTTCTTTGTTTCCATATTATGTTCCTATTTCCATTCTTTATGTGGGGATACTTTATCCCTGACTTTTACAATTACCACTTTTCCGCAGCCTCAGCATCCCTCGCCAAAGCCTGACTGCAGTTACTGATCAAATAAAGCTCAGAATTATTAAAGACTTTAAACTCCCTAAAAGACTACAATACAGATGAGAAACTGACAGACCAAAAGAAAGGGTCGAGGCAAAGGAGTTCACGCCAGGTTTTCTTGAGATAAATGCATATCATGGCACCCATTGTGACTCCCAGTCCATTTTTTTCTTATTTTTGACATATTTTCATTGTTTTATTTACATATCTTAACCAAAAACTTACTTCATTTTCTAATATGCCAACCTTTGCTTTCTGCTAAATGAAAAAACAAATGCAATCTATTAATGGATCATATAAAATAATTTCCCTTGGCTAAGCCCCAGTGGCATAAGTGGTTGAGTGGAGAACTGCGGTCTGTGGGCTTGGAGGTTCAAATTCAGAGGCGGCTCTCAGGAGCATTGCTGGGTAGCTGCCACGACCACGAGAGGGCAGTGATGCCAAAAAAAGACATTAAAAAAATAATAATTTCCCTTAGCATGTAGAATATCAAAAAAGTCAAACTCAGGAAAATCAGCAATAAGAACTGTGATTTTATAATTATCCAGAATACTTCATTCAAATTAATTTAATTTTCCAAGAAAACATGTTCAGTAATTCTTAGGATACTTTTAAAAATACAGGGTCAAACACATACAATTAGGTTGACTCTAAACTTTTCAATGATGTTTAGTGCTTGCACATGAATTAAAAGCTATCCACTTATTCACTATCTATACATCTGTATGTGGACATAATTAAGACATAAGTCCTGGTTCTTCCAACCAAAGAATCTGCTGTTCAAACTCCCCAGGCCCCCTGAAGGGGGAAGATGAGGCTTTCAACACCTGAAAAGAGGTATCATCCCAGAAACTTCTAATCGGTCTCATAGAGGGTCCCTGCACATCAGAATCAACTCCGTGATGGCATACAAACGAACAAAAAAACAAGCCACCGAGTGGGTGTCGACTCACAGCAACTCCATCGAGCAGGGTAGAACTAGCCTGGGGGCTTTCTGTTTTAGGCTTTCAAGTTCAAATGTTCTAGTATCTTTTGCAGATACTAAACTCAAAACTTTTTCTATATTCCTCTTGTATTTTACAAATCTTGGATATTGTCTTTTATTTGTTTAAACCTAAATGTTGATTCCTTATTTTTCTCCTTCTGCCTGAAGAATTCTTGTACCACAAATCCCTTGACCTGATTTCTCCTAGCTTGTGGTTTTCTGACTGAATGTAATTAATTAAAATGTATTTTTACAATATGTATTTCATGTTATGACTTTTGGTTATATTTTTCTATGTATATAGTATTATAGCATATACTATATAGTAGATATACTATATACAATGTATATAGTATTATGGTATATACTATGTATACAGTATTATATACAATCAATATATACACAATACTATATATATATAGAACATATCAATCAGCTTCTCTTTAGAAGGATGGACTGCTATAACCCTTATATTTGTTTCTTTAAAGGAAGTGTGTCCCTTTCTTGTAAGATACTATAATTACTCTTATTAGTCATTGGATTTTAATCATCTTAATATCATGTGACTGTGTTTGGATCATTTGTTAAAGAAACTGCTTGGGCTTATTTGAGTTCCTTCAATCTGCTTAGACAGTTTTGAAATCTTATTGGCCTTTATCTCTTTATTCTCCCTCTTTCTCTCCCCCTTCTATTTGCTTTCCTTTTCTTCCTCTGGGACTCTAATTCCAGCTAATTTAGGCTATTTAATATTATCACATTATTTCTGGATGCCATCCTCTCTTTAATATGTTTTTTTCCTCAAAGAGTGTGAATAAGCCCGTATTGTTGGTAGTCTCTTGTTTTGACAGGGAATAGAGTTAAAATGTCATTAACTGATGTGTTTTATACCTGTGAGTCAGTTTGAACTCAAGGTGACCCAATAGGGTAGGGTAGAACTGCCCATCAGGTTTCCAAGACTGTTATAATTATTGATTTCAGATTTCAAAGACTGTTATAGTTATTGATTTCAAACCACCCTTGTGCCACAAGACTCCTAATATAACTTTCAAGACCTCCATAAAAATCACCATCAAATCAGTTATGATCCCTAGTGTCCACATGGAATGACCACAGTATAGAAAAGCATCCTACAACTTCCTCGGCTGTAATCTTTGGAGGAACAGAATACCAGGTCTCCTAACTTGGTGTAGCTGGTAGGATGGCACCACCATTTGTACAGTTTGCAGCTGACAGCACTTAGCCACGGTACCACTGGGGCTCTTTATCTTGAACTCATTTCCATAAAGTCAATTCTGATGTATAGCAACCCTATGGGACAGAATAAGACAGACCCCATATAATTTTAGAGGTTGTGATCTTTACAACTATTAAAGGATACATCATTCTCCCCTGAAGTGTCTGCCAAGTTTGAAATAATGACCTTTTGTGAACAACCAAACATTTAGCCACTGCAGGCCCATTAGGATAAGCTATTCAATCTATAACACGAGGAAATTCAGAAAGCCTGCCTGGCCTGGGTAGACCTGAAGATCTGATCACCCAACTGCCAGATGACCTTTCTTAATGCCAAAGGACAACCAAGATCCTATTCCTGCAAAATGAAAGTAATCTGAAATGATTCATGTATATTGACTCATCACAACATTAACTTCTGTATGTTTCACCTGGAAAAGTGACAGCCAGTCTTACGAAAGTTTAAATGAACTAGAGCTTTATAGTCAAATTAGGAAGAAATGTAAACCAAAGAGCAGGCAGAAAAAAATCCCCTTGGCGACTAGATGGTTCAGAGTTCAGATATGAGGGTACAATTAATGTCCACCACAACTTGAACAGAGATGGCCTTGTCATGTGGGAATTATGAGGGCAAAATGAATATTCTCTGATGAGTCTCAATATCCTCTTAACTAAATAGTCTCTACCTGGGAAGTCAACAAAGTGCTATGATGAGACTACCCCTTTCAGTATTCTATTTTATGTGACTAATTTATATGAGAAAATTAGTTTACTTTTTACAATGCCCAATACATGGATACTTGATAGCACTATATTACTCACCTAATGAGATTTCTCATAAATCTATGTGAAAAATATTATTTCTATCTTTCTAGTTAACTATATTTGATTAGCTCTGTGAATGCATTCCACAGGGTAGATCATATCATGCTATGTATAGTATTGCAAGGATTTTAAAATCCAAGACTTTTGATTGTGCTCATTTTGAAATTGGGAACAGCAACCGGCCATCATTGGGAAGGAACCAGGAATCAGGACGAGTGTTGACTGAGCCGGTTCGAATGAAGAGAGATGCTGTTTCAGAGCTGTAACTTCTCATCAGATTCATGCAATCTGTGTTCTGAGCATATGAGACCAGAATCTGAACTGTGTGAAAAAGAATGTTGCAAGGGCATACTCCACATCATTAAAGCATCCTGTTGTGTTCGCAAAAACAATGATCCATGTTCACAACATAGTGCACCTGGGTCACATTTTGCTTAGGGAAAGCAGTCAACCACAAAGGGGGAAAGGGGTATATAAAACAATGACTATAATTTTTCACAAAGAGGTTTTCATTGGTGGTTATTGGAGGCAGGATAAAGGCCCCTGCTGGTGGAAGGGTTAAATACTGGGCTGCACTGTGCAGTTCAAAACGACTAGCAACCCTGTAGAAGAAAGAAAGGGCTTTCTCCTCCCGTACAGTTACAGTCTTGGACACCCATGGGGGGTCACTGTGAATCAGCACCAATTCGATGACGATGAGTTTGGTTTGGTTGTTTGAAGGGACAAGAAGTCGCCGACGGGAAAAGTGCTAACTCAACAGCAGCAATAGCAGAAGCGTACTTACTCTAGGGAAAGGGGAGGCAGCACAGCATAATCAAAGAAAAGAAGTCAGGCAAGGTGCACAAGGGTATAAGACAACACTAATATACAAGTACTTAAATAATCCTGAAATCACTGTGATAACAAATCACAAAATGTGAGTGGATAGTTATGGAAACAGCTGTGGGAAGGTATAAGAGAATTCAATGTGTGTGTATATAAACTTGGCAGCAGATAGCCCTACATTTATGAAGATGCTGAATAACATATTCAAAATATAATCAAATTTTCCCAGAACATGGTGAACACCCTCAAATATATTCACATATTGCATGTGCATTCATGAACCTAATAAAATTCCATAGACATCACCAAAAACCTCTGAGGACCAGAGTACTGGGAATTGTGAAGGCTAGGAATCATGGCTTCCAGTGAAATCTAGGTCTGTAGGCAGAACACCACAGTTTACAAAGACAAACTTCCATATCGTGTTTTATGAATTAGGAAACATAACATGCAAAACTCTGCCAGGTGGCTGTCTAAATGGGGACTACTCGTCTTTATCTCTCCAGAGCAAAGGAGAATGAAGAGAAATCAATGACATAAGGAAATGAGTAATCCCAAAGATTCATGGAACATGAGAATCCCAGCCTCCAGGACTTTGAACCAACAGCAGTAGAGGATGCCGTGCTACCACTTTTGACTGTACTGAAGGGTTAAAAAAAGGAAAGTCTGATCATAGTGGGAATAAAATGTGCAAGAAAATTCAAATTCATACACAGATGTGTCACAGTGGTACCTGGAACTTCCTAGACCAGAGATTCTTCAGCTGTGAGTCATAACTCCTTTGGGGGGGGTGGGTGAGGGGCAAACAACCCTTAAACATGGGTTGCCCAATTCATAGAAGTAACAAAATTATAGTTATGAAGTAGCAAGGAAAATATTATGGTGGGGGGAGGGGGTGACCACAACATGAGGAACTAACTGTATGAAAGGGTCACACCACGGCATTAGGAATGCTGAGGACCACTGCCCTAGATAATGGTCATGACAACTTCTCTTAACTTAGAACTCAAGCTACCCTCATAGATCACTATTCAGACACACAAAACAGTCAGGCATCCAGATGAGCCACACCGGCCAGGAATAATAAAATAATATTCAAAGGGCAGTATTTTCCTCAAAGTACAATTAAGAAAGCATGAAGTGTAGAAAAACTCAGTGAATGGAAATAGAGATGACTAAGTAGAAAAGGAGACAATATTACTATCCTGTGGCAGTTATTACCCATACCACAGAATGACGTGTGTGTAAACAGATGAATAGACTAATGTGTTTTGTCACCCTTCCCTTAAACCACAATAAGCTGTTCTTTTTTTAAGAAAAATTTTAAAATAAAGAAACCAAATCATAACTTCTAAAAAGAAGTTTTCACAAGAGGAAGCACATGGAATCAGAGT
Organism: Nesogale talazaci; assembly: GCA_004026705.1. Lineage (NCBI taxonomy): Eukaryota > Metazoa > Chordata > Mammalia > Afrosoricida > Tenrecidae > Nesogale > Nesogale talazaci. The sequence goes on along the minus strand of PVJH01003806.1, from coordinate 14,952 downwards.
TAGAGGAAAACTCCCCAGGACCCTGTGATATGGAAATGGAATAATCTTACTTGTTGGAAGTAGAGAGCTTTAGAAATAACTTACTCTTGAAGATCAAAAACTGTGGGCTGCATTATAAATTACAGCTCACGATTAAAAAAAGAAGAAAAACAACAGCAAAGAGGCTCATGGCCAGACCAAAGAGCACCATCATTATAAATGGAGAAAAGTGTGGAGTTGTCAATCACTTCATGTGACGTGCATTAACAAGAGACACTCAGGAAAGTAGCAGTAAAGAATCCAACAAAATTCTCACTTGGGCAAATTTGCTGTAGAAAAACCTCTTTCAAGTTCAAAAACAATGATGCCACCCTGTGAACAAAGGTGTGCCTGACCCAAGCGAGACCGTTCCTAAATGCCTCCTATGCGTGTGCATCCATGTATTGAATGAAATCCTATTTTTCCATGGCAAGGGTAACAAGCTTATGCTTTATAAAAGTATGTGCATTTCTGGAAGGCGGAAAGCACCAATAACAGTATCAATTACGTGATTTTCCGTGAAACCTATATTTACCTTTATACAGTTTTCCAACTCAGAGGAAAACCTGGAATAAAAGCAGTGTCACTCTGTCCATGCTGATTATGTCCTAGGACCGAAAAATGCAGGTGTCTCCTCCAGATGCTATTTTAATGTCAGCAACAAAATTATATTGCATGAGTTATTTTCATCTCACTTATTATGCTATCTCTTCTAGTAATTATGGAAGGTATTCACATGTAAAAACATATGAGTGTGATAAATTTTTATATACAGACTAATTCTGGAATCATGTAGGTAATAAGAAAGCCAGTAACCTGTCACAAAGGGCATTTTGTAATCACATCTAAACATTAAGAGAACACCCATACAGCCATGCCATAGTATCAGAATGCCTAGATTTAAGCAGTGCATCTCAGAATGCTTCTTTTCTGTTAGTATTGCTTTTTTTTTTAGTTCAATAGTAAGAGGGGCAGAAGAAATTTCATTGAATAAAGGTGCATATTGTTCAATATGACTTATTTGCAACTATCTTTGATAAGAGAGTTATTGGTTTAATGTCATTATACATAGAATAATGTCAATATGCCTTTCCTAAGAAAATATTCCGTTGTTTAATGGTCAAATTTGAAGCTGCACATATAAAATAATAATATTTTGAACCACGCTCATAGTCACTGCTTTTTGTAATAGCAACCACAAAATTGTTGCAGTCAAATGATCATGTCGAAATCTTATTTTTAGAATATCACATTCATGATGGAATTATTGGTCTATTTGGTGTATCTGCTCACCCCCTCATGTTGAGAATGAGATGTGTTAGGATCAGGATTTGGAGAAGTCAAATTGACAAATGATGTCTCTTCTGGGAATGTCCCAAACAACTGGACAGAAGCTGAAGATATGGTGTAAGAAATCTTAATTGGGGGAGTGGTTAATTTTGCCATTCCTCTGGGGTTAGTCTGCTATCTCAGAAGCAAAGGGAGGGAATCCTGTGATGAGCAAGACAGAAGAACCAGATGCAGAGTGCCTGCCTTTGAGAGCACAGCCAGGAAAGGCAGAGGCAGTGGAGGCTCCATGGTTGCAGCACAGGGACTGTGAAACAGCGGAGAGCAGCAGGGCTGAAATCAAGAGGCAGTGGGCTTTCCCAGGCCCTGGGACAAGGCAGAGGTCAAGGGAACACAAGGCTGAAGGGTCACGAAGCCTGGCAGCACAGCTGATGAGAGATCTTGTAGACCAAAGACCTGTATCCTTAACATTTTGCAAGTTGTTAGTCATCCAAATACACCCCATAGGCGTGAATATCATCATGAGTTAGCTCTATCCATCCATCCTAAAGAATTCTCAAACCCAGCAGGGAAGGAAGTTACAATATAAGAAAAAGTTGAGATGAGACTCCTTACTGTAAAGAAGGATCAAGATAGGCCTGCCCCCTGCCTTGTGGAGCATTGCCCTTAGGTTGATATGGAGACTTCTCCTTCCTTGGATATAGCCAGAGGGAGCCAGAGATGGCCCTCCTGCCATTTTCTGAGGGACCCATCCTTGCTGCATTTCTAAGGTGATGGTGATGCAATTACTCTTGGTCCTAACACCTCTTAGTGGAGCTCAGACCACCCGGCATAGTTTCCCACTTATCACCTACATTTGTAAATTGTTCTCTAATTATTTCCATTTAATTCTGATTACTAGCTGAAAAGTATACATTTATTATTCATGGGTTGTAGTTTAATACATTTAATCATGTGAAATATTATATTAGATCAAATCAATTTGATTGCATTTAAGAAAGCCTCTGAGATATATATGGAGAGAGAAAATAAGAGCAAAACATTGCAAATTCCTTCATTTTGACTGGTGTGTCTAAAGCATGATGGTGTGTGCAGAATTTCACCTTCAAAATTAATGAATGGAGATACTTTCAGGAAGTCAGGATGATTTTTTTACCCTGAATAATCTGTGCTAGATGCGGAACTTTGTTATACTTTATGAACTAACAATGGAAATACTTAGATATGTATTTTTTTACAGTACGAAGGAAATCAATCCCATGAAGAAAAATTGGAATTAAAAGATAATGGATTTCCCCTATGAACTTTTTGAAACCCTCTCATATATTGAATTTAATCTGTTTTTTTTTTAAATTATTTGTCTTCATCATGCTGTAGCTAGGCCATAATAACCTTGTCTATTGTTTTTGCTATCTTTTCATTAAGTGAATTCTGACCCATGGTGACTCCATGTGTGTAGCGTGAAACACCTCCATTGGGTTGTCAAGGTCAAAACCTGCTTGCCTCACTTCTGTGGTATCATTGGGTGGATTTGAAATGACAACCTTTTGGGTTGCAGTTGAATGCTTAACTCTTTGTGCATTAACCTGGGACTCCTCAATTGATGATAAAACTCACACATTGATATCTAGTTGATGCCTCCACATAAGGGTCCCGCAGGACAAGGTAGGGTTTGAAGATTGTCACTCTTTAGAACAATAGGAGATCTGTTATTGTTCCCACAGAGCATCTGCTGGAATGTGTAAACATTGTGCCACCTGGATGCTGTAAACATGATCTCTCTCTCTATGTATTTCTAAATACCGAAATGCAGACAGTTTAAAGTGCATCCTTAATAATTTTGTCCATATTATGATTATAGAGGAGATCATCCCCTTCGTTTGCATTTCTGCTCTGAGAATGCTATAGTTGGAATTCTTAAACAGTGAGGTAAACAAGGAGTCTCACTCAAGAGTGCCCTCTTCATTCACAGTCACGTCCTGGTTTTCACAACAAATAAAGCACTCACCACCAGTGTGAGAAAAGCTGGATACTCAGCTAAAAGTGAAATGTATATACTCAGTGACAGCTAATATGAAAAATGGGGATGGAGGATATTTATTCGGAAAAGAAAAATTCCCATGAGTGGAGATGAGAATAAATAGGGACGATAATATTTACTGGGCAATGTATTGTCCTTGCCTTCTACATTCAAGACCATCTATAAACATAAATACTCAAGGAGTCCAGTGGTAAATTTATTTTTATTTATACAAATACATACTTATCAATAAAGCATTTAGTGCTAACAAGCATTTATATTAAGCAAACTATAAATATATGTTTCTTATTGTTCTTCACACACTGTGACCTGACTAGTTAGAGCATGATTCACTTTTCATAGGGTTTGTGCTGATTTTCCAAAAATAAACTACCCAGGACTCTGCTGTTTTAAAGATCATGTGAAGAAAGGTACGATAAGCATTTGCAACAAAAACTGTGAGATGCAGTGAGGAATTAGAAATGGCATAATTAACTCATGAAGGCTTAATTGCTTATTACATAGCACACTAAACCTAATTTTTAAAATGGCCTCATTTATTGAAATTGAATTGATAATATTTGGGGTATGACAAGAAACTATTACTGAAAGATAGATCATTTCTTTGAAAACTCGTTATTAGTGTGCTGTTAAGATAGCATAAAATATAAATGATTGCACTGGAAATTTTTTAAAGGTGAGTCACTAGTTAGCAAATACATGAAATGTCCCGACCCCCTTGGGCCACCATCGGCCTCAGTTTAGAGCTGAAGAGTCTGGCTAGACTTCACATCATTTGATAGACTCTTGATTTCCTAAATCAGGCTTACTGCTAATCTAGTATTTTCATACATGCTTTATTCATTTTAAGTCTGGGCCTCCTAGCTGCAAAGCTGGTATTTCAAGAAGACAACCCTTCTTTGGGGAAAAAGGAAGACTGTTGATGCCTATGAAGGTTTGCCACCTTGGGAGCTACTTTGTTCTCCAGGGTCTTCAGGAGTCAGAGTGACTTGGATGTTAGTGGGATTTGCATTCATTCATTCTCGTCAGAGTCGGGCACATTTTGTGGCCGGACATAATAGAAGCCAAGCAAATAACCAAAAAACCAAGCCCACTGCTGTCTAGTTGATTTTCAGTCGTAATGAGCCTGTAGGAGAGAGAATCCCCCCTCACCCATAGAGCTCTCAAGGCTCTAGGGAAGACAAATGCCTTATCTCTTTCCTACAGTGACTGGTGGGCTAGAAGCACAGAAAGAACTTTCAGTTAGCAACTGAGTACTTTACCCACTGTACCTCCAGGGCTACCTACCCCTGGCCTAAGATAGTCCTATATTTTGACTCTCATGGCCATGAAGTCAATGCTGACACACTGTGACCACCACCCCCCCACCCCCAATGGGTTTACAAGACTTTACCTGTTTATCAAAGTAGAAATCCCTGCCTTTTTCTGGCAGAGTTGCTGGTGGCTTTAAACTTCCAACCATGAGGATTGCAGTGCAATGTGTAATCACTACCCGATCAGAGGAAAAAAAGAAAAACTTTGCCACTCAAGAGGAACAGATGGAAAACCATAACCTTTAGACTCAATTTCATGTGAAAGATGTAGCTTGAAAGCCCATCTGGAAAGAAATATCTGTTTCATAGGCCATAAGCAGTTATTGGTTTCTGATGTGCTATCTGGTTGGCATCCTCATGTGGCAATACTCTTTATAGTAATTCAAACACAATATAATAATTAGTAGGTAACTCCAAAGCAATATATGTATATGTATGTGCATGTACACATGTATATATTAATGGATAATAAAATGTTTATACTGCTTAGTAATTAGGTGTGTAGGGAAATGCAAAGCCAGGTCAGCCCTCATGCAAGGAGCAGTCATGCTGTGTATAGCCACAGCCCTCTCTTCACCGCTCACATTCACGCCTTGTGAAACTGTCCTGCAGGCATTGTCTGGCCTCCTTTGATGTCACAGTGAGGAATGAAAATCAACCCCGGCTGATTCCTATGAGCCAGAGGTTAGACATTCCTCCACCTTTTTTCTTTTTAGTATACCACTAACCACCCCTCTCAAAGCACTTGAAATCTCTTCTGGGCTCTAAGATTCATAGAGAAATAGAGACATACGAATCATAGACAATACTTCTAACTATGGAGTTTATTGGGATAGGTTACGGCTCTCCAGCCAGAGATGTCCTTTCTCAGCCAGGACTAGAGGCAAAACTTTTTAGCCTCATTCTGGTCCAGAGCCTCTCAATCACTGGATCTTTGACCTCTTCCTCTCTTGAGCAATGTTACAAAGCTCTTTTAGCACTACCAATAAATGCTCAAATGGCATGCAACCTTACGATAAACTGCAGCCCAGAGGCACTTGGCTGTACCTCCTTGGGTCAGCAAACGAACTCCACAGATGAAGTGCCTGAAGGAAATCCATTCTTTCTGTGAGACACCTGCCTGAAAGCCCTCAGTAATGTTTACTCCAGGGGGGCCTACATATCCCCATACTGTGCTGTTCTCTTAGTGCTTCTCCTTCTGCTGCCTCCTCACTTTCATCACTTGCCAACTACAGCTCGGTTTCCTGGTCCAACAAAGCTCAACACACAGCCAACTCAAGCTCCAAAGATGTGCTCTAGTCTGGGTCCTTCTTTCGTGATGGTAATGAGACTCCCTTTTCTGCTTGTGAGATGGCTCCTTTGAACTCTGGGATATGGGAAAACTGATGAATTCCCTTGTTAGTGTGCCATGCCTTCCTGCAAGGTCCACCCAGTCATCTGTCAGGGGTTGCAAAGCCTCTGAACCAGAAGAGCAATATTTCTCTGCATTAGCTAGAACTACATTATTATTATTATTATTATTATTACTTTCAATTTAAAAGACAATCCATTTTTGTCATTAAAAACAATGTTGTCTACACATAGCATGTTTGAAATATTAATTAAATTATATTGTATTTGTAAAGAAAGAACTTGTAAATGGCTATGCACAATGCAGAGGTGTCTGACTTATGTGGGACCTTCATGCCACTAAGCTTCATGCCTCATGCTGTGTATATACGTTTTGATCCTCAGGTTTTCTTTCCTATTTTCTTTACCCATTTTCATATGCATACCTTACATTGTCATCTTATTTTTCTCTTTGAGATACAAAAATATTTATTTTTTTCTCTGCAATCCAAAACCTTAAGTGTAAGATATTGGTAACTAAACAAGCTAAATAACTTTGTAACTCAATCAAATAATCATGCTTAATCTGTCTTTAGTTTTTCCTGATTTTTTACTGCTTTAAAAATGGGAATATTTTGATAGCAAAAATTAGTTTGCAGTACTTTTTTACAAAATTTAAAAAATTCAGAGTTACGAAAATGTTTTTCTCAGCCATACTTGTAGAAGGAAAAATGAGCATAGAATGTCATATAAGTGGCATTTATTTTTTTTAATTCCTGAAAGTTTTAAAGTTGTTTTAATTGTTAATAAAGATTTGATGCAAATTAATATGCAATACCTTCTGGAGACATCTCAGGTACAATGGCCTCATAGGGTCCATCTAGGAATTGGGGTTCATTGTCATTGATATCCGACACTCTGATGACAAATTCAGACTCGGGTTCCACAGCCTGTCCAGTAGTGGTGTCTGTTACCTGCGCTCTCAGTGTGTAGAGGGACCGTTCCTCTCTATCGAGTTTCTGCACAGCATACAAGTCACCTGTGTTGCTGACAATTTGAAAAATAGTCCCAGCGCCATCTCCCAACAGCTTGTACTGGAAAGAATTGTTTCCATTGTCTATGTCAGATCTGAGCTGCAAATACAAAAAGAATCAACTTAATCCCCTGTGATGTTCAAATGGACAGGTTAATTTGAATGATTTTATTTTAGAGCTTCTCATTGTTTTTTCCCACGTGAACTGCTCTATTTTCCCAAGTTCATAAACTTATGTACTTTCCATTTTTTAAAAAAGGTAAAATATTTGTTTCACATTAATCTCTGTCTCCAGGTAAAGGAAGTAGACATTGAATTATTCATGTGAATAACTACAGAGATGTTATTATTCAATTGAAAGAGTTTCAATGAGAAATTAAGATAACTAAAGCATAACTATTTTTACAGAATACGAACAAAGGATTTGGTTCAAATTTGTACAAGGACTGAAAGCTTCTTTTTCACATATTTACATAGGTTAGGCCCCAAAGACCAATAAACTCAAACCAAACTCACAGTCATTAAGTTGATGCTGACTCAGAATGACCCCTTAGAACAGAGGAGAGGGGAGTAGAAAGTCCCATTTCTCTGAGTAGAGACTGATAGGGGGATAATAATCAAAATAATTTTAAATATGATTATTATGCATGCAAGCTGAAAATGATAGAAACATGGAAATATTGGAAAATAATAAAAATAGGACACTTGATAAAAAGATAACAGGCTTATTCATTAATAGACTACTAATTATGTACCATAAATCCACTAATCATTCTCTATTAATTGTCTCTATTCTCATAACATCATGAGATGCTTATTATTGATATAATCAAATTTTTTGACACTAGTTTTTAAAAACTTGGGAAAGTTACATTGATGTTATATAAATTCATAACTTCTACCACCGATTATCTGATGATCCCAACACTCCTCCATTAACTGTTGGGATGCATGCTTTTTGACACTTTATCCAGCCAGATTTCAAATCCTTATACCCCTGAACATATTCTGCTTAATGACAAGGTGTGCACTGACATTTTAAGAAACATATGTGTTCATCGCTCCCAGTATAATAAAAGACACCATTTAAAAGTTTCTCTCGTATATGAATGCTTAAAGCCTCCTTCCCACCTATTGAACGTCACGAACAACATTAGTTATCACTTTAACAGAAATAAAGAAGGGATTTCATGATCCCTAATTATGTTGATATCTTTCTTGATTCTCTCTTTATGAATATACTTGCTTTCCAAGTAGAAAGCTCATCTGAAAACTCACAAAGTTAGCCAAAACATAGAATTCTAGGCAAAAGATGACTTTTCAGTTGGCTCTATTTAAATTGTATTGATTTCAATTAATTAATATGAGTTTAATGCAATTGCAGAGAGAATTCAGAGACAGATAACTGACAGAGCATTTTAATAATGTGTAGCCATCACTGTTAAGCAGCAAAAGAAGCATATTGGGGAAATAAATCATTCCTATCAATCTCATTAACATCATTAAGATGAGCTGCTACTTTAACATAAATAATGGTGGTATATCCTAATGCCTTAATGATAATGGTGGCATTTTTTCTTGATTCTCCCTTTATGAATATGCTCTTCTTTAGGTAAAATGATTCCCTAGAAACTCACAGAGTTGTGTTAATAACCTTTGAGATGAAGATGACACAAACTTCCTTACTGAAAGTGAGGAGGACTCAAAGGTCTGGATAAAGGTCAACATTGTAGCCTGCTGTATGGATTACAACTGAACATAAGGAAACCCAAATCATCACAACTAGACCAATAAGCAACATCATGATAAAAATGGATGTGGTCCAAGATTTTGTCGTGCTTACCTCTATAATCAATACTTGCAGGAGTGACAGTCCAGCTCAGATTCTGTGTTCCCTTCGGCTCAAGACCTCTTTGAAATGTGGCCAAGCAAAGACACTACTTTGAGGACTGAAGACCCAAGCTGCAGTAAGTAGCCTGACCTGTATGTGAGGATGATCAGACTCATCTCACATACTTTGCGCATGTTATCAGGAGAGATCAAAAACCCAGATCACTGCCATCAACTTGATGTTCATTCACACCTATCCACCTGGACAGGGTAGAACTGCCCATGAATTTCCAAGGCTGAAAGCATTTATGGAAGTTGAAAGTCCCGACTTTTTCTAGCATAATTGCTGATGGTCTTGAACTGCTGATCTTTCAGATGCCAGTCCACTGCGTAACTACTTCACCACTAAAGCGCCTCAGGAGAGACCAGCCCTTGGTAAAGGACATCATGCTTGGTACTGATGTAAGGCAGCAAAAGAGAAGATGCCTCTCAATGAATTGGATTGATACAGTGATTGCTGTGATAGCTGTGAACATCACTGCACTTATGATGATGGCACAGCACATGACAGTGGACCACTGTGTTGAGCATAAGGTTGCTATCTGGGTCAGCATTGACTGGATGGCATAAACAGCAGCCAGCCATATCAACTTTCTGGTGACAGTGTTCTTTATTTTGTTTCCATATATTTTATTTGTCCTTATTGAGAGGTTACAAAGAAAAAATATACCCCTCGAACAGTTTCTCCATGTACAATTTAGGGGTATTGATTCTATGTTTTGAGTTGTGTAACTCCAGAATTATAAATTCACTTTTCCATTTTTTTTTCTTTTTGATCTGAATTCTCTGTTGATTACTTGATTAAAAATTTCAGAGGAATTCCATGTTGCTTTCCACAGAGACTGTAGATAATGTTAATACAAAATGGATTTTGTATTAGCATCAACATTGGATAAGTGTAACAATTTCTCCCCTACCAAATCTACACCGGCATTGAATAATTTATTTTTGTTTGCTTTTTTAGTTAATTTTTATTTATCGAATCTTACTCTCTGACTGGAGAGTCCCAAGTGGCTTAGTGGTTACTTTCTGGACTACTGACTGCAAGGTCAGCAACCTCCTCAAAGAAGAAGGACACATTTTTATTCTCAAGCAGAGTCTTTGGAAAGCCATGGAGGCAATTCCAGGTTGTCCTGTCAGGTTGCTGTGAATCAGAGTGGAGTTGGTGGTGAGTTTTGAATCTTTTGTTTGAAGTCATATTGTGGGCATATAATAGCATCTCATTGTGGTGTTGATCTACAGATCTCTGACGACTAATGACTTTGAGCATCTTTTCATGCGTTCCTTCGAATTCCCTCTTTGGTTAAATGTTCATCCAAGTTCTTTGCCACTTTATGATGAATTTATTCACCTTTCTATTGTTAAATCATTAATGCTTTACATGTGCTTTGATGATTAAATCTTGGTCAAATATATGGTTGATTTCTGAATATGATCCCTTAGTTGGTAGCTTGCCTTTTTACTTGTTACTTGTTTGACGATGTCTTTGTTTGAAAGACAAACAAAGTTTGTCAGTTTCTCTGATGCTCTATTTATTTTTTCTCTAGCTCTGCGCATTATATTAAATACTTCGTAACATTATTCTTATTCTTCTGGGAGTTTTATGCTTTTAATTCATAAATTTGGACCCCTCATTCATTTTTAATTTGTTTTTCTGTGTGATGTGGGGCATGGACCCTGTTTTGGTATTCTACGTGTAGATATCTCATTTTTCCAGAACCATTTTATAGGTGTACAACTGAGGAACAGAAGCTACAAAACTTATCCTCCGTGACTTTACTTTAATCAGTGCTATTCTTCCTCTCAGTAATTAGATTTACCACCCTTTCATATGCCTAGAATCCTTATATGTAAATAAAGAATTGGCATCCTCATAAAACACCACACCAGGGGTGTGTGGCTATATTTCTGGATTTTCAATTCCATTCCACTAGTGTATGTGTTTGCTGTCATTACAACACCAGAGCTGCAACTACTGCTTTCATTGCTACCACTGTGTTTTTTAAAAAATGAACAAACTGATCATTAATTATGGCTCATTTGGACACTACATATGTTTCAGAGAGTGTAAGTCTTTGTCAACTTCATTTTTCTGTAGTCGAACAGTTAGTGAATTTGAACTACAAACCTTGCACTTCAAAACAGGAAGATCTAATCCACAGAACTTCCAGGCATCCTTACAGCTGGACAATATATTACAGAATCAAGAAGTGTGAGCTATTTTGTTATTTGCTACTCTAGCCCTCTTCCCTTTTCATCTAAGTAAAATATTGTTTAGGGTTTACTTCCATCCTTCCCCCTTTTTAAAAGATTATTGTTAGAATGTTGAACATGATTGAATTCAATCTAGAAATCACTTTCGGTGCTATTGACATTCTTATAATATTAAGCATTCCAATTCATAAACATGCAGCCTCTCTCCATTTATTTAAGTTTTCATATTATATTTCAGCAGTATTCTATAATTGTCATTGTAAAACTCCTTTATTTCTCTTGTTAGATTTATGCCCAGATATTTTATTTACATAGATGCCTCTTTATAAGGATTGTTTCACTAATAGAATGCATGGAAATGTGAATTTATTTTAGATTGTTGACTTTTTATTCTGAAATATGTTACATTTCTCTATCAGCTCTAGTATTTTCCTCATGGACTCTGTGATTTTCTTTATATAGGATCGTGCCCTCTGTGATCATTATGCTTTGTTTCAGCTTGACTGAGTCAGTGTCCTCAGTAGTTAGGCAAATAAAGGCTGTGATTCCTCATGATGTGACACAACATAATTTGATCAAGTCCAGACAATGAGTAGGCAATCAGATGTAAGATTAGTCTTCAGTGCAAGCCTCTTACTCAGGCCACAGACCTGAATCAAATGAAAAGAAGTTTGCTTGGGGTGTGGTCTGCTTTCACTATGAGGACAATATGGAAAAGCATTCTTCTTCTTCCCGGGGCCTGGATCCTGCATCAGGCTCATCAACCTCCAGTTGTTTGGACTGGGTCCAACAGCCTGTTCTATATACAGTTGATCCCCAAAGCCATCAGTGGTTCTGCCATCTAATCTTACATTTGAACTATTGACCCTGGATTCATTCATCTCTCCACTCAAAAGCCTGACCTACAAACAAACCCTGTAGTCACCTGCTTTTTCTCACCTATTGAGTCTCAGACTGGACTCTCCTGCTTCTACAACTGTGTGACCATTTTCTGGACATAATTCTCTCTCTTTCTCTCTCTCACTCGCTGCCATTCTCCCAAATTTCTACAGTTTAGATAATATTTCACTACTCATATGAAATGAAAAAGCAAATTTATATGGCACAATGTTAATATGTTATTCTGACACATTTTCAATAATATGCATGCCTTTTGGTACATCAGATGAAAGAATTAATGGCCCATATTTTGTGTATATAGTCCTTAAATGTATTTAGAATGTGCTACTCAGTACTAGGACAGGAATTGAAATTAATGATGAGTGAATGTACTTGCAAAATATTCACGATGTAATATTTGTAGACAAGTGGGCCTGATTTTTCAGGACCAAGAGCGAAGAAAAAACAACTATTTGAACCACCTTACTGCATAATAACATGACACTACCATAATAAGATTATTTCAATCTGTTGTACTGTAGTGCTATGAAATCTCTCATAATCCCATTCAAAATGCGTTTTCTCAACTAGCCAGCTACTATTAATTTGGTAAACAAATCTTGCTTAAATTGTCAGCTAACTGTGCTATGATTCATTGTCAACTAGTGACAAAGGAGGCCATATGTTTATTCGTTTGTTGGTGTTAGTGTTTTGCAAACGGAATCCCATCCATTCAATCCTTCACAAAGTGAGTTCTCTTTTTAAAAAAAACAGTCACATTTACTTTCCTAGCTTTGAATAGGGAACCACAGAGGCACCATCAGGTAACTGTTGATTCATTGATGGGGGTAAGGGGGTGGGAGGAGGCTGTCTGCTCTAGCAACCTGTGGGCACTGTGAAGTTGAAGGGACTAGGGGACAGTACTTTGCCTTTTGGGGGTGGGTGTTCAGGGGAGCTCCTGAACAGTGAGCACAACTGCACCACCCATGAGGTCTTTGAAACCCATTATCTGTATACTGTTTAAAAGTCCTTGTTAAAAGAAAAGGGGGGGGGGTGGATTTGGTTAGTCTTTTCATATGGATTTTCACAGAATGGAATTAAAAAAAATAAAATTAATGATGGTGCGAAATGAAGCTGGAGATACACGCAGGGAGCCGAAGCCCACTAACAAACCGAGAAAGATGACAGCCACCGAGGGAACTTGAGTTTGTGTCATGCTGGTCAGCTTCCCGCAGCGCCTTGTTTACAGAAAGGCAGCAAGCAGCTGCTCCTCCCTGTCTCCTATCTTGGGACCAGCCAGCACCAGGCACTCTGTGGGGGTCCTTTGCAAAGGAGGCTGCAGGGGCTCAGTAACTAGCAGACACTTAACTGGGGGGTCTTTTTACACCTGCACTCATGTGCCTGTGATGTACCTGGAAATCATCTCTGAGAAAAAGGCAGGAAGGGGGGCGGGGGGCGGGGGAAGGGTGATGAGGAGAGCTTTGAGAGCTGCTGCCTGAGTTCAGAGCGATTCTCAGGCTGGGCACAGAGTTAGCGTCCGGTTTGGCTAATTGGAAGGGTGAACTCTTTTGGATCGAGGATAACACCCCAGTCCTCCTGAAAAAAGCCAGGAACAAGAGAGTTAATGAATTTTGAGAGCTTCACCCTTTGGGCCCAATTAAATTTTAGTGCCTGTTAATTAGCGGTTAAACTTATTTCAGTCCATCCGTCAAGAGACAGTGCCTTATGGAAAAGACCATGCTATTGTAATTACCGTGGTTTAAAGAAAACCAAATAATATTAAAAACCAAAAACAAATAGATGTTCTGTCTCATTAAGGAAACTTTTTCCCCCTAAAAGATCGTCTTTGCATAAAGTGAAAATAATTACCCTTTGTCCTCCAGCTCCAGTGTTCCGATGAAACGTGTGGGCTTCCGTTGCTACTTAGCAGTGAAAGGATTTGGTATTAATCTGCATCATTAAAAACTAATGAGGGGTAAATCAACAGCTACTTAGCGTAATAGAAAGGAAGGCTAAATATTGTTGGTAAATGAGATTGGACTCCTCCTGCTGCTTTCATCGATTACCAAAAATTGCATCGTCAAATGTCCAGATGTTGATAAAATGGGGCAGCAATGATAGTATGAGGCTGCGATCCCTCAGGAGATGGAGATGAGCTTCCTCAGGGACAGACAACCTGAGCTCCACCTCTGCTGGGAGTTTTGAGGAGCTGTTTTAGGTGTTTGTAAATCAGAAACCTTTGTAGGATTGTGGTTGGGGTTCCACTGAGTAAATGGAGAGTTGCATCAAATACCCCCAAAACTGGCAATTAATTCATGTACATGTCATAAAATGTGGCATCTAATTAGTCCTCAGCTAGTGAGTGTCAACTTACATACAGCTTGGAGGTAACAACCGAACCCCATAAAGTTCATTTTCATAACAAGAGAAATGCATATTGTGGCAGTCACCTAAACTGGTGTCAATTTGAGGATTATGAAGGCATGGCCAGAGTCTAGTCCCTCATTCCGGAGATAGCCAATGAGACCTCTGTGTGGTCATGACCCTCTCCTCTGAGAATTCTGAGAAATCTAGCAGTATTTCCCCTTTGGGGGTGAGAGACTCATTTCTCAGTCCCTGTTGACAAGACAAGACACAAGGCTGACTCTCTGGAGACCTTGCAGCTGACAAGACATACGGCAGCATGCTGATAGATCCTGAGCCTGAAAACTGGAAGAGCCAGGAGGAGTACCCTGAAAGAGCTGAGACGCTTCTACCACTGCTGGATACACAAGACTGCACCCACTGGCCTGTGATTACCCTCGTGTCAGTGCATGTGCTTCGTGAATCTAAAGAGGACTTTAGAGATCGCAATCAGACCTATGGGCTAATATCAGACTAATGATCTTGGACTGAACTGGGGTGGGATGATTTTCTCAATGATCTATTGCACTTATATATAAGCCTCT